>MJUU01009545.1:119341-132850 GCA_002080025.1 Modiolus philippinarum
CGCATGGCTAAATTAGGAGAAAACATATTCTGCAAATTTGTTCAGAATATAAATACAGTTTTGGGGTCTTGCAGGTTAACAAACTGAATTCATAAATGAGCTTTGTTTGCTTGGCAAACCTCTTAAATTTCTGAAAACAAATTTTTTAGTATAATGTGCATAATCAAACCTGATAAAATACTGTACTGGAAGTTTGGTTGGAACCTGACAGACATTTGTGAAAGAGTCGAAGATTAACCAACTTAATTAACAAATGAGCTATTTGGGCTCTGTGAACCTTTAAGATCTGTAAAATCAAATTTACCACTGATACACCATCATCATACCTGGACCTATACCTCTACATTGACAACTCTGGACGTCTGAAAACAAAACTTTATGACAAGCGTGATGATTTCGACTTTCCAATAGTGAACTTCCCGTTTTTGAGCAGTAATATTCCCACTTCTCCGGCATATGGCGTGTACATTTCACAACTCATTCGCTNTTGCCGTGCCTGTAGTTTGTACAGCGATTTTGTCAACAGAGCGGAAATACCGTCTCAAAAACTTATACATCAAGGGTATTTTCAGTAACTGTTGCAATTGTCACTTCAGAAGTTTTACGGTCGTCACCAAGATTTGACAGACCATTACAATGTTTCTGTTTCACAAATATGAACAGATATCTTTGGGTAGATCCAGAGTTTGTTACCAGACTGACTAACACCGACTGTGACAAAATCGGACTTTTCACCGGCAGTGTGACGAGTGCCACGCGTGGAGCAGATCATGCTTACCCTTCCAGAGCACCTATGGTACCTCAGTTTTTATAGGGGTTCACACTGCTAGTGCTTTAGTTTTGTGGCGTTTTTGTTCATTTGTTATGTCTTTGTAATACTGTCTCAATTCGTGTTGCTGTGAATTGCCGTGATTTTGGATTTATGATTTTAGAATTTCCCCTTCCCTCGTTCTTGCTTCGGTACTCGTTTGCCAATGTATTTAAAGTTTCAGCTCCTCTATTACATCAAGTGTTCAAATTGTTTGGAATGTGACTTAAAATTTTGAAGGAGTTCTACATTTACAAACTGAATTAACAACTTAATGGACCTCTAGAATCTGCAAAATTAAAATTCAGATGCACAACAAGCTCAGGTGAACAACATATCCTGTAAGTTTCGTTAGAATCTGACTTATAGTCATGACGGAGTTGCGGATTAACAAACCAGATTATCAAATGAGCAATTTTGGCTCTGTGAACCTCGAAAATCTTTTATTCAAAAATTGTAAGTATCAGGTGCACAACTACACTAAGTCAACAACACATCCTGCAAGTTTGGTTGAAATTTGACCTAATGTTATGATGGAGTTGTGCATTAACAAACCAGATTAACAAATTAGAAATTTAGGCTCAGTGAACCTTTTGATCTGTAAAAGCTACATTCTTAGTATCAGATGCACAACTACACCATGTAAACAACATATCCTGTAAGTTTGATTTGAATCAGGCTACATGTAGCAGTTTCAGTGAAGGAGCTGCAGACTCGCAAATGAGCAATATTGGCTCCGTGAACCACTAAAATATGTAAAATCTAAATTCTTAGTATCAAGTGCACATCTACACCAGGAATCGAACGTCTTGTTTTGAAGAAGTTGCGGATTCAAAAACCGATAGACGACGCAGGCTTAAGACGATGGATAGTTTTTTTGAAAATGTGGGCCCACTGATGCCTTGCTAAAACTGTTTATTTTAGATTAACCTATTATAAGTTTAAAAAGGACGTGAAACAAGTGATTCATACTCTAAATGCGTTACAGTGACAGTGAACATTGTATTAATTGAAAATGACTCTTAAAGTTTATTGATGCACACAAAGTTTATTGATGTACACAAAGTTTATTGATGCACACAAGGTTTATTGATGCACATACATGTTACGAGCACTCTTTGACCCATCTTTCAAAATTACGTTTTGTCCCCCCATTTTTCTTTTCTGGATTGTGGTCATGGAGTTGGTGGTCTACCGGTGTGGGTTTTATTCGTATGTTTATTCTACGATAGGGAAACGGGACAGAGAAAGGGGAGGTTTGGGTACCCATAAACCGGTTTAACCCTACCGCTGGCTTTTGCTAGTGCCGGTACCAAGTCCGGCTGTCCTGAGTTCCTATCGTTGTTTATGTTTGTCTTTTGTATTTTTATTGTGGGTTTTTTCTTGTGCAGTTCCTATTTACTTTCTGGCATGTGGCTATGTTTTTCGGCCATTGTAGGTGTTTCTTGTTATCTTTTTTATTCCATTTTAATATAGAACAGTCATATTAGTCATATTTATTGCTTGAAAAGTATGTAAGAACAGAATGCTAAAAATCTACAATTCCAGTTTCCACAGTTGGTCATGGATCATATCTAAATATCAAGGTAAATCATTCAGAAAATCAAAACCACAGAGATGTTCAAAAGCCGACAGAGAACATGCCAACAGCAGAACCAAAAGGAGAAGACAAATTAGCCAACAGAGCTATACAGTCACACATATAATGTTTGGAAATCTGAAATTACAACTAGTATGTATGCATGGAAGAATTAAACTGACAAATACGAAGATTAATAAACAGCGCAAAAGATTTTAAATGAACAAAGATTCTTAAACTGTTTCTAAATAAAAGTTGTTCATGCCTCATATATTAACTTTGTAAGATGATTTGTCATATCTATGACAAGACTAGAGAGCTATAATAAAAGAATATGAATTATATGATTAAAAACTTTTAACACTGACGAATTGAGATTGATTGAAAACTTTTTAACTTTGACGAACTTAGATTTCAACAACTGATACACCACTGTTTATTCAGATTTATACTCATTTACACATTCAATATAATATTATTTAATCTCTTGCATTGGTCATAAATTATGTTTGTCACGTATCAAAAAAATATATCGAGTAATGCCCTATAAAATGGCGTCAGGTCAAAAATCTTAGGTCATGTGGTTGCATGAATTCGTAGGTTGGGAAAATGTTCACGATCATAGCAGCTACATGTGTTCTTGTACTGTTTTTTATTCTTTCTTTTAAGAACAAATGGAGCAGGGGTGCACAAATACCGGGACCAAAAGGAATACCGATATTCGGGAATATGTTACAAATTGAATATGAAAAAATGCATTTAACTCTCGATAAGCTGAGTTTAATTTATGGCGAAATATATCAAATCCAAATTATGGGACAAAAAATTATAGTTTTGAATTCTGCTAAAATTATAAGGGATGTATTTCTACATGAACCGAATGCTACAATATGTGCTGGGAGATCACCATCGTTCTTCGGAAAGTATCCGTTGGAGAATTATTCTGATGTTGCATTTACGTCTCCCGATAAGAGATGGACAAAACGCAGAAAGTTGTTTTTTGCGCAAGTTAAGTCATACGGAGAAGGATTGGTCCAAATTGAGAAAGAAATACAGAAGAACTTGAAAGGGATGAAAGCAGACATACAAGGTTTGGCAGGAACAAATCTATGTCCTGAAGATATAATCGGAGAATTCTTGCTTAATACTGTAGAGACGCTAGTAAGTTTTGATTTGTATATCAAACATTCAATTAAATTATTAAGCCTGAGTTCACTACATTCCATCGGTTAAACGAGATTTAATATACAAACCTATCCTCTTGTAGATACCCGATTTGCTACAACTGAAACAATACATATTAACACGTACTTGTTTTCGATATAGAAGGCCAATATTTGTTCTGTATGAAATACTTTTTGATATAATAAGTGGTCAAAATGTTCATCTGCAGAACTCAAATCTACCGTAATTTCGGTATTTTATTATTTCATGAGTATTTTTCTGCATATAAATTTTAATGTAACGAATATTGTGGAAAAATCAAATGCAAACAGTTTGCTTTTCTTATAAACTACTACTCTAAAAAGTGTACACACAAATATCTGGATCCTCATTGGTTTAGAGATACATGTAAGCTCTTTGATTGGTTTTATGAAAAGTCATTGATAAAATTTTCCCGTCATTTTGCTGTTTCATTGATAATATTCGCGCCAGTTTGCTGCACGTTTTCTAGATCCCTAATATGGCATCAATTACTGTAGTGGTGTATTGTGCCAATATGAGAAAGAAAAGCAGATGTAGCAGCGTGTTATTTTCGCCAAGGACGTTCGCCGTGTTATAAGTTTGCTCGCAGTATAAGTGATGTTCGTTTGTTTGGCCCAAAAGGCCCCTGGGGTTTGGGAACATCCATTTTAGCACGATCTAGAATTGTTTGCTGCTCATATGTCTGCAGTGCTGTGGACCGACACTGTACCCGGAGAAATTTGTTAACATCCTTGTCCTGTTGTCAATTTCCCTTTTCCCGGGACGACTTGAACTCTGCATTTGTGTATGTGTTTGCAATGGCCATTAATTGTAAATGTGTTTGGAAAAAAAATGTCTTTTGTCTTTTAATTCGGTCTAATTTGAAGGGGGGCTGCTGTTCATAGTCTCACTATACAAAGCCTTGAATATTGATCATATCAAACAAAGAAAATGTGCCTTTTCTTACATATTTCAGGTTAAATACGGGAAGTTTCAGTTGTTAAGACACCGATAAAATAACAATTGGAAAAATGTGCCTTTTCTTACATATCTAAGATGAAATTACGGGGAGTTTCAGAATTGAAGATGCCAGTTTAATTTAAAATGGAGAAATTGTGCCCTTTCTTACATATTTTAGGTTAAATTACAGGAAGTTTCACAAATATGATATCAATTGGAGAAAATGTGCCTTTTCATACATGTTTTAGGTAAAATTACTGTACATTTCAGTATTGCAGACACTGGTATAATATCGAACAAAGAAAATTTGCTTTTTCTTATATATTTTAGGTTGAATTGCAGAAAGTTTCAGTTTTGCGATACCGGTATAATAGTAATTGGAGAAAATATACCTTTTCTTATATATTTTAGGTTAAATTACTGGAAGTATCAGTATTACGGACACAAATACCATATCAATTTGAGAAAAAATGTGCCTTTTCTTACATATTTAAGGTTAAATTACACGCGGACACCGATATGATTTTAATTGGATAAAATGTTTACTTATTTAAGGTTAAAATAGAGGAAGATTCAGTATTGGGAACACCGGTATAATATCAATTGGAGAAAATGCGCATTTTCATACAAATTTTTAGTTAATTTACTGGAAGTTTCAGTAATGTGAACGCTGGTAGGTTATATAAAAAAATGCCGAAGTTATACTGTAAATTTACTCTCTGAATATAATCATTTCGACAAATCATGTCTCTTCAGTGCAGATAAAATCAAAACATTTGAATGATTCAAAACCAAACACATAGCAATGTTTCTTAGTAATATGCCCTGTAAATTTCTTCTCTCTCTCTCTCTCTCATGTTTTGACGGGATGTGAATATTATACACAATGTATTGTAAGATTTACTCTCTCTCATGTTTTGACGGGATGTGCATATTATACAGATTGGATTTAAAGATTGAATTTAAGGGTTATGTTTTGATAAGATGTGAATATTAAGCACACTATATGGTATAGATAATTATTTCTTCCGTAAATGGTGGTTTACAGTGTAAAATGACCCATGTAAGATCGATGCACGCGACCTCATCTTACACGGGTAAATGACCTACCATAAGTGTCTATTTCTGTGATAAAACAATCAATACCATGACAAAATGTCATAAAACACCTGATACACAATGTGAAGTGCACTCAAATGGTGACGACGTTGTTCACACGTTATAGGTTTCCAGACGTTTCTATCCGTGTTTTACAGAAAAAATAGGGCTTTGCATTCAGTCAAAATTAAAAATCGGGATATATTTCACTCTTGTAAGAAATTAAATGCCTTTTCTTCAAGTTTCGCTACGCTCAACACGAGAAAAGGCAATCGGTAAATTTCTTACACTCATGAAATCTGACATTATGCAAGGTCCTATTAGTTTCAGTCGATTTTGTATACATGTACATACTGCAATCTCATTGGACATATTATGATGATATAGACAACATATATGCACCAATTCATTATTTGATTCCAGATGGTAGGACGTTGTTTTGGAAGAAATGGTGAGCTCCAGACTTTATTGAGAACACTTGAAGACAATTTCAATACTCTCAGTAATATGGGAACGGATATTCTCTACTCAACATTTCCGTTCCTGCGTTTCCTTCCTCTACAGAAGTCTTATCTATTAAAAGAATTTGAGGAGCAAAAGTTCAGACTAATGGATTTGTTAGCAAAAATTGCGGCAAGTATATGCTTGTTCAATATCGGACTTGATTTGTTTGGTAGGGTATAGGTGACGTTCTTGTAATTGATGCAAAAAGGGGACTCATAAGGAAAACATTGTTCCAGAATACGATAATGTGGCTAAGATAAAATATTTTCCTTGTTAAAAGTTGTCGGTCAAAATATTTGGACACTTTTTTGGTCACCAAGGCCAATGGGCGATATAATGTTATATAGTCCCCATTTTGCACTAAAGGGACATTAGTTTCGAAATGGCCATATGTAGAAACTGAATTTCCAGTAACATTCGGTATTTTGTTATTTCAGCCCTTGAGTGTTATCTAATGAAACTACAAGCGCACATGAATCCAAACGGACAATGATACGTTTGGGATTTTTAACCTTATTTTAAGTGATGAATTGATTAAAAACAATTTTTTACAGACCTTTATTACTAACCTTTTTTCTGCTTAAATTATGAAGTTGATTTATAAATCTTCAGTCACGATGAGAACCATTTAGATTGATTAGCCACAAATTTTTACAAATTCTCTTGCTTGTGGCCCAAAAATTATGAATTTACAGAGATCTCTATTCAACTAATTGCCGTATACTTCAGTCATCAGATGCACTTCAAACCCCCAAAGATTGAGTGCAGACACGTTAAACAGGTTTTTAGCAACATTGTAACCACAATATGCAGTTATTTCAAGAATCGATCTTTACACCATGATGTTAAACACGCACCTTATACACTTACTTTGACTTTTGTTTGCACAAGCTGCTTTACTGACACTGCTTAACATGTCCGTTTTGTGAAACTTTAAAAAAAACATAATTAAAGGATACGGAGTAAATACACATCAGACAAATTCGCAACAAAAACATGGTAGAACCAAGAAATTGACAACGCTTTTATTGTTGTTTCTTCGCATTGAAGTCACCATTAGGCCTTCAACAATAAGCTTTTTTCATACATCATGGTAAGTTCAAGATGGCCCTTAGACCCAGTTTGAGCGGAGTTAATTGCTAATTGTCGAACAACGCCACATACGTGGTTTTAAGTCCATTGATGCAGGATCGACATCAAACATTAAATTGACTGGGAAAGCGCTCTTACGATAATTGTCGTACGCCTCCCGATAAAAGTAGTAACACCAGTGTCCAAAGCTAAATAATAATTACAACATATAAACAAACACAGGGCACTATTCAAGTGGATTGTAAGAACACTTGAGCATTTAAACAGGTGGTCAGAATAACACTTAAGAATTACAAAAAATAATAATAATAAAATGAATGCAAGCAATAGCTGATGTCGCCCCTGGCAGCCAATTCGATCATTCCACCCTGTTCGCAGCATCAAAATCAACCTAGAAATCTATTTTCCTTGAAATAGGTAAAAGTTGAATTTTTTAGGTATTTTTGGCAACCATCTTGGAAATGTCGGCCATTTTGAAAATTCTTTTGATGCATGCCCATCTTCTTTTAGTGATTCATTTTTTTGCCAAATATGAAGAATTCTGTCAAGACAAGTTTGAGATTTAATGATTTTTAATGGTCCTGGATTGACCCACTCGCAGTGTGACGGGTGCTGTTAACAGAGCAGGACATGCTAACCCCTCCGGTGCACCTGATGTCACTCTCAGTTTCACTGGAGTTCACACCGTGAGTGCTTTGTTTTGAATGTTGTGATTTCTGTTTCTGTGATTTGTGTCTGTCTAGCGTCGTTGTTTTGTGTCTGGCGTCATTATTTTCTGTGTTCTCATTTTGGCCATGCCTTTGGACTTCGATTTTTGTAAATTTCNCGCAACATCAATATCTATTTGGAAACCAAATGTCATTGAAATCCGACAATGTTGAATTTTCCCGCCTTTTTTTAGCGGCCATTTTGAAAATGGCGGTCAACGAACAATTTTCAACACCAGATTTGAAGTCGCAACATCAATATCTATTAAGAAACCAAATTTCATTGAAATCGGACAATGTTGAATTTTCCCGCCTTTTTTTGGCCGCCATTTTCAAAATGGCGGTCAAGGAACAATTTTCAACATCAGTTTTGAAGTTGCCACAGCATGGCAAACATTTTATCAATTTACACTTAACCTTCATCTTCTATAGTTTGGGAAATAAAAGATGAAAAATACGAAAATTTAAAAAATTCGGTGAAAAAAGGGCAATAGCTCCTACAAGGGTTTATGGATGTTCTTAATAAATTCAGGTTGGGTAGATCTTGATATGCTGAACATTTTTGCAATTTACACTTGACCTCTATCTGTTACACTTTTTGAAATAAAAAATAAGAAATGCAAATTTTTTAAAAATTTTACGGAAAAAGGGCTATAACTCCCAGATGGGTTTTCAGATTTTCTTCAAAATAGCACAGTAGGTAGATCTCATCATGCTGATCATTTTTACCCCATGTCACATCTGTAACGGTTCTCGAGTAATTTGCAAAAAACAGCAATTCTATTTTTAGTTACAGCAGCCATGTTGTTTGGTCTACGGACATAAAAGTCACAAACTTGAAAGTGCATACCCTGGTGATGATTCAGGCCAAGTTTGGTAAGTATGGGCATAGCAGTTTCAGAGGAGAAGATCTTTGAATAAAAGTAAACGGACGGACGGACGGAAGACGGACGCCGAGTGATGGCAAAAGCTCACATGGCCTCTGAACTAAAAATGAATGTAAGCAATAGCTGATGTCGCCCCTGGCAGCCAATTTGATAGTTCCACCCTGTTCGCAGCATCAAAATCTACCTAGAAATCAATTTTCCTTGAAATAGGTAAAAGTTGAAATTTTTACGTATTTTGGCAACCATCTTGGAAATGTCGACCATTTTGAAAATTCTTTTGATGCATGCCCATCTTCTTTTAGTGATTCATTTTTTTTTTGCCAAATATGAAGAATTCTGTCAAGACATGTTTGATTTTTAATGATTTTTAATGGTCCTGTATTGACCCACTCACAGTGTGACGGGTGCTGTTAACAGAGCAGGCCATGCTTACCCTTCCGGAGCACCTGATGTCACTCTCAGTTTCACTGGAGTTCACACTGTGAGTGCTTTGTTTTGAATGTTGTGATTTTTGTTTCTGTGATTTGTGTCTGTCTAGCGTCGTTGTTTTGTGTCTGGCGTCATTGTTTTCTGTGTTCTCGTTTTGGCCATGCCTTTGAACTTCGATTTTTTGTAAATTTCCCTCCTTTGTTCGTTCGGCATTCTACTGTCGTTGTTTCATTTAAAATCCGAGAAATTCGGAACGTTGCCGTAACTTGGCAGCCATCTTGAAAATGGAAGTCATTTTGAACTTTTATTTGCTGAAGGAACAACTTCATAAGGTGATCTAAGTTTGTGCCAAATTTGAATGAATTCTGTCTAGGCATCTCTGAGAACGAAGCCGGACAAAAATCATTGGAAATACAAAAAATACCGAAGTTGCATAAAAACAGTAAATTTCGTTATGCTGTACACGTGTTGAAAGGAGTAACCTCTCATCAGCAGCATTAAAATCAAATAATATGGAAAGCCATAATCCAAGATATCGAAATAGGAAGCCAAATCTAGTACCAAGGACATCTACCGAGTGCCATACACGGAAGGAAGCCTTAGTATTTTTGCGGGGTTTGAATTTTGATAAAAACTGTAAATTTCTACAACAGGCAAGGTACAATTTTCATGTCAGACAAGTCTGACTATTGGGCTTGTGAATACCCTTGGGACCTCTGGTCCACCAGCAGTGGCATCGACCCAATGGTTCAAAATACAAAAAAATACCGAAGTTGCATAAAAACAGTAAATTTCGTTATGCTGTACACGTGTTTCAAGGAGTAACCTCTCATCAGCAGCATTAAAATTAAATAATATGGAAAGCCATAATTCAAAAGCAGTCAAAAAAGAAGTACTCATTTCCAAAGATATTGAAATGGGAAGGCAAATCCAGTACCAAGGACACAGCGGAATAATAACTAGATTTGCAATTGCAAGCAATAGCTGATGTCGCCCCCGGCAGCCTATTCGATGATTCCACTCCGTTCGCAGCGTCAAAATCTACCTAGACATCAATTTTCATTGAAATCGGTCAAAGTTGAAATTTTGACGTATTTTGGCAGCCATCTTGGAAATGTCGGCCATTTTGAAATTTTTTTTGTTTGCATGTCCATCTTCTTATGGTGATCCAACTTTGTACCAGATATGAATGAATTTTGTCAAGGCATTTTTGAGATTTCATGGAAATCCGACAAATTCAAAATTTTGACGTAACTTGGCAGCCATTTTCATTTTTTTTTTTGGTGGAGGCACAACTTCATTAGGTGTTCCATCTTTGTACCAGATTTGAATGAATTCTGTCAAGGCATCGCTGAGAACAAAGTCGGACAAAAATCATTGGAAGAAAGAAAGCAGAATAATAATGATAATAGAGAAACGGACAAACAATATGTCGTCCCGACTACGTCAGGGGCTACATAAAAAGACGAATATATTTATGTTTCAAAAAATATTATCTATATGAATGTAAGTAGCTTGTAATTTCAGGGTCGATTATATATATATTATATATCTACATTGAATTAGAAGAATGAGAAAACAGGGACAGAAAACCGAAAATGAGGACACAAATGTTGTTCCTTAAAAACTGAGACGTTAAGAGTACATCCTTAGTAGATATTAACATTGAAATGGAAGGCGACAACGCTAAATGAATGTCTACTCTCTTGCAAAATTGTCAAATTAAAATAGAATCAAGCTTGAATGTATTTGTCTTTAGAATTTTATTGTAAAGCTAAACGTAATCAAATGTAACATAAATTGAGACATGCCAAACACAAAAATATACAAGAAAGGCATAAAATTAACAAACTAGAGGCGTGAACCCCAAAGTACCAGGTATATCATCAGACCCGAAAGGGCACGTATGATCTTCTCCACAATTTACATCAATTGTATCGCAAAAAAAGTTCAGTTTTGTTATAGTCGGTATTTGTTGGTTCCGTGATAGACTCTTGTTGTCTGTTCTCATTATTTGTAACGATCTGTCAAATCAAGTTAACGATCATAGGACTTCTGTAGAAATAAAAATATTGTACACGATATGGAATTGATCTGAAATTTTAAGAACATTCGAATGCATCTTCTTTTGTAGATAGAAAACCCAGACCATAAAGGGGTTTATAATGGATTTATGGAAGAGGTAAAGAAGGATGAAAACTACGATCATCAGTTTGTCGAGGCACACGTTCGAGCCATGCTAATGAACCTAATCTCTGCAGGTTTGAAAAACAATTATGAGGAGTAGCTCCAAATATATTAAGTTAATCTATCTAAGGTTATACATGTACAACTATATTGTATCACTTAAATGCAATGAAAATAGATCATAAATCTACATTGAATTTATAAATATCACAGAATATGGGCCAAAAACTAATACAAAATTACAATTTCAAAACATTATTTGTTCGTAAAAGGCTGAGATGTGTAAAGTGTGGTGTTCAGTTGATATCAAAAATGACAGTGCTAAATACATGTCAAATTTCTGGAAAAAAAATTTGAATGTCATGTTTCGTTTCCCTCAAAATAGCGAAATGCAGACGTATTTATCCTCATTATCATTTTTCATTGTTTCAGCATATAATACAACACGAGGAACACTGCTGTCCGTTGTCCATATTCTTGCCAAACGTCCAGAATTACAAAAGTTATTACAGGCAGAGGTTGACAAAGTAATTGGAAGAAACAGGGAACCAAAACTTATGGATAGAGAAAATTGTCCGTTGATTGAATCAGTTTTGAATGAAACAATGCGATATATTTCTCATGTGCCTATGTTGATCTTCCATTATGCAACTGATTCTTGTAAAATCAATGGTTTCTCTGTGGACAAAGGCACAATTGTAAGTAACTGCATATTTCCATGTAATCAAGTAGTTTAATTTGAACGAACGTACATCCAAATAAACTTTATCTGTTTAAGTTCCTTAACTTCGTTTGGATTTTTATTTGTTATCGTTTATCGCCCAGCGAGCAGTACTTCAGCTAATTCTAACTTATCTAAAACTTCCAAACCACCAGACATGTCTCGTAAAATCAAGTCAGTCTGGCAGTATTGGGCACAGCAGACAGGGTGTCTGGCAAACAAATACCTCTGCTTAGTACCCGAACTCTTTGTCTGATAACAACGGCAGTAGAATACCTTCCAAAGGAACAAATTATCTTAAATTACAAAACTCAGAGTCCAGAGACACGGTGAAGATAAGAACGCAGAACAGCAATCTACATGATTTACCGTAACGATTCAACTATGAAATGTACACTCCATACGCTAGAGAAGTAGGTATATTGCTGCTCAGAAAGGGAAATTCACAGTTGGGCAATTTAATTATCACACTTGTCGTAAAGCTTAGATTTCAAACGTCCATATTCGTCAACAAACAACAACAGATCTAGCTGAAGTAGTTTCAATTTCAATTTTCGATCTTGTTACTTTTCGATATGTCTGCAGCTACAGATAGATCCCTTCTACAGTCCTCCACAGAAGACCACACTCACTTATGGTAATATAGAAAGCAAATTGTACTGACTTACCCATCTCTCCCTTTATCTAGTGGTAATCAAATTAACCTAGTCCCGGTTGTCCAATCTAGTCTTATTTGATACTTTTTCAATTTAATCATGTTTCCTTACAACTGTTCAAATGTTTGTTTTTTTTTTCTCTCTTTATTGTTGCATTGAATTGATTAATTTCTTTTCGTCCTAATGTAGCTGCAGACATATCGAAAAGTGAAAGTTCAACAAATTTAACCCACATATTTCATGGGAGATTTTAACTAGACATATAGGGATTAACAAAACGAAAAAGGAAGACGTTTGTTCAGTTTTAAGGACAGTTTCTGTTGATTTTATTGAATTATTTCCCGTCGACTCCCTAAAACAGAAATACCTATTCTTCAAGAACAACATATACGATTACTGAAATTCAACAACATTTTTTCACTGTTCATGTACTATTCTCATTTTACCCTAACTACATATGATACCGAAGCTTTAAAAATATGTGTAATGGTCTCATGTTCATTTACTCCTTATCATTTTATTACATCTTATTTACTTTTTGTTTCCTATCTCCATATCAAGATCAAGAGAAGAAAAAATCAATATCTTGTCCAATGTCGTGTATGCCATAATGATAAACATTTTTAGATATTTAGCATAGGTGACTTTGAGATTTACAAGATTTAGATACTTCTTAATTTTAATCTCATTTCAAAA
>MJUU01009545.1:135683-147484 GCA_002080025.1 Modiolus philippinarum
ATACTGCAATTAATATTATTTATATCTGTCATATTTGCATTTCAGGAGTCTAGTATTTGGTGTTGGTAAGAGATCTTGCATTGGAGAAGTGTTCGCAAGATCCAGAATGTTTTTATTCATGGCGACATTGATGCAAACGGCCACTATTGCTGAGCCCGATGATGGAAATCTTGTAGACTTTACATTGGATCAGTTAGAACCAGGATTAGTAATGCAACCAAAACCATATAAAATCAAATTTGTTTTGCGGAATTAGAGTATAACTGTTTACTCGCAGATTTTCTCTTTCGCTTTTAGTATGTATCTTAATAACCTTGACTTGCTTTATAATAAAGATATACTGCTATTTGCCTTTGATATAGTACTACATATAATGTGATAGCGGGTAGTTTGTAATATATTTTCAAGTTTCAAATTAATGTTTTATGAATACAGTACTTTTCTTTGCTTGGTCCTAACGTTTCCTCCTATTCCCTTTGAGTTTCTTCATTGATGAGACTTAAGTTGTCGAAATGCGCAAATGCAGAAAATAAATTAACAGTAACTTCGGTATTCTGTTATTTAAAATAAAGGAAGAGCAATTCCGTGTACCCAATGGAGTAAATTTCCACTAATGTACAAAAAAATGTACTTCTGGATAAAATATCCAGAGTAAATCAAAGTCCGATAAAAATGTCAAGAGTTTATTCGTATCAGATAAGTTAAAGTAAACGATAAATGTCAAGCCAGGATAAAATGTCTACTAAGTCATGCAGGTATACAGTTTAAGTGCAGAAAAATCGAATGGTAGTTAAAACTTGGTTTAAAGCAAAAAGGTTCCGACTTAAATTATTTTTAAACTTAAAAAAAAGAAGCAATTGGGAATTACACTTATCTCTTCCAAAACTTTCATATCTGCACTTTGTTATGTCATTTATTATTTTATGTAAATTTCTTTTGATTTAATTTTATATTTAATTGTATTTTATTCAAGAAGGACAGAGTGAATAACAAAATACCGAAGTTACTGTGAACTGATACGAGGTAAATGTCAATTAGAGAGTGACGGGTCAGGTACATATAGCATTCAAATGTAATCAGAGGCCACCGTCAATACTCGACAATCGAAAGCATGAATCCCTGAGTAAAGCTCTTAATTGTATGTCGTATGAGAGTTTAAGGTTACAAAACACAGGATAACAGTAAACACCTAAATGGTCGAAAACTACAACCACAGGTCGCAATTCATAAGCGAACTGCACTAGAAAAACACTAAATGAAGACAAGAGGTAAACATAAATAACGATAGGAACTCGGGAGATGCGGACTTGGTACCGACAAAAGTAAACGCTAGCGGTAGGCTTAAGACCGGTTAATGGGTACCCAAACCTCCCTTTTGTTTATAAAAGCTGCAAGTTCTGGTTCCGGATATTGTCATATACTTGCAAAAATTGTACAAATACCAGGAAGAAGAGCATAATCGTGAGTTAAATACGAATACAAAAATAATAACTTGGACATGATCAAATACATGATGAAGCAGCTTAATGTAATTTAACAGTAACCTCGGTATTTTGCTACTTGGAATTTGAATATATTATAATTTTGTATTAAAATGCAAAACAAAATTCTACACGCATGAATAAAAATGTGTACGACAACCCCAGATAAATGATTCGTTTTGCTAAATGTGTAAGAGTCTTTTAGATGAAATCTTATCACATATAATAAGGTTTTATGCATACATATGAAAGCCAGGTAAACATGTGAGGTAGTCCCGTGTTCATGAATTTAAATATACATGTATCAGTATTTCATATTTCAGTACTTTTTCATTCATTACCAGTTTTTTATCGGTCTTCTATATCGAAGATAATCAAATGGTCATCTGACGAACTCAGAGTAAAGTGGGTATTTTGATTATTTATCATGACTATGTCAATGCCTTCGCTTTCATATGTTAGTCCTTGGGGATATTTAGAACAGTCGTAAAGTATTTAGTTGTTGGACCGAAAACTCATCTTATTTGAAAAGTTTCATTGTAATTTTTCATGTGTTTTTATAAGACCAGAAAGAATTTCCTTGTACAATTTCTGTCCTTAGCGGATTTGGTTCCATTTCAGACCATTTTTCTATTTTTTGTGCAGATGCTCTGAAAGTACTTCAACAAGAGTCAATTTCTTTATGCATACCGAAAGCGTGCAACACAGCTGCAACTTGTCTCGGCATTGACTCCTTTAAATGCCCCACCCGTGCTTTTGGTATTGTTTTTACGATGGTTGTTGTCGTTGGCGCACGCGTTGATCAATTTCATCCCACATATACTCGATTTGATTAGGACCTGGTGAATTGGACAGGCAACGCATTACATTCACGTTCTGAAAAATCAGAGGCAAGAGTTTTCCATGCACAAGTATCTTCTTGTGAAGAAACGTTATTTTGTTATAGATTGCAGTGTAGTTTAGCATATTGATATCTAACTCTCATTATTCGNTGTAACATGCTAATCGGGGGGGGGGGGGTGGCTGTAAATATGGGATATTCTTACATCAACGTCGTAAGGATATACCCATATGGGTGTGTTAACGAGGTAAACTGATCGATAATAAATTCCAAATTGACAAATCCACTTCAATATTGAAGATGAGAAAAACATCTAAATGACAGAAAATAACAAATAATGCAAATACTCTTCAGAGGCATGACAATCCATGATACTTGTAATTTAATAATACTTGGTATATGCCATTTGTGCACACAGGTCCAGTATTTCAGTACTGTCAAGATACATATGCTTAATATTTAGAGAATGCATAGACGTAATGAGTGTCTCTCTCCCGGTAAACTTTTTCCTTAGTTAATTGGTTGGCTTTGTTAGGACTCTTAGGTTAATGAATCTTTATCAGCTCTGTCTTTTGCCAATTTAATTTTCGATTTACATCAATTGGTTATTTTTCTCTAAAAGCTTTTCAACATGATTCGCGCGGTTTATGGTGTTCCTAATTTAATTATTTGACATACACATGAAGTGACATAATTTGCCCATCTGTAGAAACCAAATGTACAATTACTACGGTATTAATTTAGTTACATGAGATTTATGTGCATTTTTATATGCCTAAGATTCCTCATCTGTCAGATGTAAAGTTGAGATATGATTTTCCTCTTAAGGGCTACTTCAGTGACCCTTTCGGAACCTCCTTACAGTCCCGGATAACTCGGCACGATAACTCCAAGCTGAATTATTATCTTGTACATCGGTAATATCAATACTCAAATGAATAATCTACAGCCTAACAATGTCACTTTATAGAAAAAGCATTATTCTAACCAATAGTGTATAAACAAATTGTAGATAACATGCAAAGGTAACATTTATTAAAAAGGGAACTGTAAATGCAGGGAAAACCGATATTGCTCAATAGCTGACAATTGCTCCATAGACCAAAGACAGAGTGTCATTAGCACGAAAGCAACCTAAATCGAGTTGTTATATGTAACATTTGTTTAATCTGAGTAAGAAATTATCGAGTACAGAAGTAGAATATCTAACAACCAATGAAAACGCAGGATACAGCCACAGCCTTGTAAGAGCACCCAGTTGCGTAGCGTTGTCCCTTTTTATTCCATATGTGTTATTGCAAAAAATATACACATGCAGGGAAACAGGAATGGACTAAAATCATTCTTCCGAACAGATTCGTTAATGAATTAATTAGATGAAGGTCACAGCAACCGAAACATGCTTTGCAACTGTCTTCCAATGCTGCATCACGCATACTAATATGGATTATGTGGGACATATCTGTAAGCAGAGATGCATTTCTTCCTAAGCAGGTTGTTCATGTATAAAATGATGTAGGTCACCAATAGCATCCGAGACATGCACTGCAGTGGTCATCTCTTCTTCCATCATGCATCCCAATATAGTAAATGTAAAAAATGTCAGTAAGTTTGAATGGACTTAAACCGAATCGCTGTCTAAAATGAAGGACACAGACAGCGTCAGAAGCATGCATTGCAGTTATCATCTCAAATTGCATCATGCATAGCAGTATGTTATATATTTGACGAATGCACTTTAATCGTCCTACCTAATCGAGTATCTCGTGCGAAAGATATAGGTCAAAGACAATCTCATTTCCAAAGACCTGTCAGCAGGCGGAGATGGACTTTAACAATTATACCAACTTTAGTCGCTCATGTGTAAAAAAGATGTCACAAACAGCATCCGAAGCATGCATTACATCTCTCATCTCTAAATGCATACCAATGTGATTAATCTAGGATATTGCAGTAACCGGGAATGGATTTCAGCCATTCTTCCTAACCGGACGCCGACGTTAGGGGATTGAAGATTATATTCTAAACGACTTCAAACTTCTCTTTAAGATGAATGGAAGAATAGATATACGTGACGATAATTTTTTAAGGTTTCACTGTCTAACCCAGTGGTCGTACTACTGATTCTTTGAACCATCTTTGTACGACTGACCACTATAGCAACTTTTTCCACAATATCGTTGATAATTACAGGTAAACTGTTGACACTAGTTTTCAGTACAATTATTGGTAATGGGTCAAGATCGCAAGATTTGGGATGATCTTTTAGAATAATTGTTCAAACTTCACCTTTGGTTTCTGGTGAAAAGGAGTAAGTAGACCTTCAAAACTAACATCGGCTCAAAAATCGTCATCTTAGGTTGATTTTATGTTCAGTGTGAATAGATTAGTTCTGATATTTTCAATCTTACCCATTAGAATTCACCAAGTCTGTTGGATAATTCCTGTTCGGTATTATGAGTTAACTTTGCCTAGTAGTTTACCAGTTTCTATTGATCACCTCAATTGATTTTGTCAGAGGGCATAACTCCCTACCCCTTGAGTCCAAAGTACACCAAAATTTGAGATGAAGTCCAGAGTCCACTTTTTATTTCTTTTCAAAATTGATTTACAAGTCCAAAATGCTTTGACTTTTGAGTCCATGGACTCCATGGGTGTCAAGTGGTAAAGTGCAATATACTTCAAAAATATGGCCAAAAGGGGGTTATACCCTCATAATTTCTTTTACATTCTACCAAAAACTTTTTTTTTCTCACACATTTTCTTTTTGCATGTACTTGTCTAGTTCGAGCCTTGGTCTCCATTATACGTTCTGTTTTTCGAAGTTTTCGTAGTTCTTCTGAAAACCATTCTATGTTTGGTCGTAGAGTTATCGTCTTAGTTTGCACACAAGCATGTTTAAAATCAGAGTCATTATGGTTGATGACAAAATCAAGTTCACTTAAATCAATATTATGAGTCGTTTGAATAGCAAATAAAATACCAAATTAACTGTTACTTTAGTCCATGTATATGTCCACTTCCGTAACTTATGTCTCTTTAGTACAGATCAAATCAAAACATTTGGAAGACCATAATCCGTACATTTATAAAACTGATAAACAACAATTATTAATGCCATATTGACCGGAACAAATAACCAATATGATCTAATGTAATGGTGTCTACGGGCTTCGAATATGGCTGAATTCTATGCTTTAATTTTAATTCCTTATTATTAAAAGAAAAAGAATTACCTCCTTTGAAAATAATCGAACTTTTATTTTTTGTTATTTTTATTATTTTTTCATTTTTATCTTTTGATTTTGAACAATTTTCTGTGGGTCAAGCATTTTGTATTTCATTATTTGTATCGTTTGAAACTGTTACTTTGTCTATTACATGTTATTATGCTTTAGTTAATCAGATTTTACCACTTGAAAAATAAATCAAAGTTAATTTTTAAGTTTGACATTATATTTTCCTCATTACCGATAAAGGTAAAGGGAGAACAAGACCCAATGCAAAACTTTCCAATGTAAAATCATATAGAAATCATTCACTGTGTAGGATATTTTACTGAAATAAGGATTTCTTTCATAGACTTTAATCGATGTTTGAGATAACACAAACCAGGATCATGTTGTATGTCGACCAAGACTCCTAATTTGTCTGAATGATTTCTCAGACACTAGTGATCCAATCTTCATGAAACTTGGAAGGATAATACATGTTGATATAGATCCAAAGCTGATTTTAAAGGTCTTTGAATTTCCAAAGTGTTGACCGTTGTCATGGAAACATGAAAAGGGGGTAATGTCAACCTGCCTGTCTTGCCAATTCTGATGGATGGTTACAGCCAGGGTATTGAAACTTGGTGGGAAGTTGAAACAGCTGCTGAAGTTTGAAATATTGTCTTCAGAATAAATTCAGAATGGTGCCGTTTCCATGAAAAGAAAAGAAAAGAAAAGCGAGAACATCAAATGTGCTCAGATTTAGAAAAAAAGCTTAAACGAAGGTCCTTACATGTGTAGAATTTATTTATAGTCACCAAGACTGAAAAATGGGGACCGTTGCCAAGGTAACAGAAAAAGGCCGGGAAAATTTAAAGTGCTCATTATTGGGTGAAATTTTATAAAAAGGTTACCGTTGCCATGGAAATGGAAAAGACAGGAAAACCAAATGTGTTCAGAATCTAATGAAATGTTACCGGACAGTTGCTTATGATGTGCAGACAAAGAATTAGGATATGAGAGATCTGGAGAGTTTGCGTCAAAACAATCAACACTAGTTGTTGTTTATCCTCAATCATTTTATGAACTATGTCCGAACGTTTTTTTTTTCAGAAATGATTGTTCTAAACCCCCAAAATGTGCAGGAACGTCTTGGAATTCAAAAATGACCACCAACATTCGTCACTTTGAACCTTATTATTCGATAAGCTTAGAAACCGTAAAAGATAGCTGATAAAATGTATGACAAAATATTTTAGGTCATGACAGACCTTTGTTGCAATTGGACCAAAACTCTGCGGTGAACCATTCATGAGTTATGCTCCTTAAACGTTTTGTCATATCTTTTTTTTTCTCAAAAAGAGATAGAAACCTTGAACCTTTTCCATTAAATTAAATAACATAACATAAAACCGAAGTATGATATATCTTACATCTAAAAAAATCAAAGTCAAAGGTCATTTTTTAATTTTTTTTTCATTTTTTTAAATATCAGGTTTTTTTTTTCTTTTTTTTTTTGGAGTTCACACTGTGAGTGCTTTACGGCTTACGGATTTTCCTTACTGGTCTCTCCCTCTAATTGCTTCGGACTTTTGTTGTCTTTAATGTTATGTTAATGGACGTTCAAGTGTTTTGTGGTTGTGTAGTGTCTTTAATTCTTTGCCTTCTGGTGTTCCCGTTATTGTCCTTAGCTTGTCTCTGGACTTTGATTTATGTAATGTTGTGCTTCGTTCCTAATTTGGTATTCTACTGCCATTGTTATATTATACCTTCTATAATTTGTTCACCTGTACTTAACTTCAAAATTAAAAAAAAACGAATGTAAAAGAGGGGATAACAGGAAACATCTATAATGGCTGAAAATTACAGTTATATGCCAAAATCTGCCAGGAAACCACACAGGAAAAACACAAACAAGACAAACGACAAACGTAAACAACGATAGGAACTCGGGACAGCCGGACTTGGTACCAGTACCAGCAACGGCCAAAGGTGGGCTAAGCCATTTTATGGCCTTTTGATATATTTCTCATTACATATTCAGAATTTACGACACCGTAAGAGCAAACGTCCACGTTTATCAAAATTTTAGCACTAAAGGAACCATGAAATCATAATGATGAAAACGGATAATGTAAGTAACATTTTGTGGACATATATTTTAAAATTGCAACGGAATAACAAATGAACAAAGTATACGTGCATGTAGCATACAAAAATCAAAATGCAAGAGTCAAGAAAAAACACGTACACCATATAACTAAAGACACAATAAAATAGTAATTATAAAAGTAGAATAGTAAATATCAAAAATAAAACATATGTATCTAAAATATCTTTTACATGTATGCATACGGCATTGGCGATGTTAATATGAATTCTCGTCAAAACAGTGTAAAGGTTAACAAAAAGTTAGGGAAATGATTGCAAGAATATTATCAATACCTGGCTACAAAAGAAAGAGAGGTTCTTCGTGAGACATAAGATGACACAAGTTCACAAATATTTGTAATGTTATTTCCATAGACAGGATTCTCCACTTTCACAAAAATCCCATTGCTTGATACAATGGCATTAGAATGCATCGAGCTGAATATACGAAAAGTTCATATAGAGATCTTTTAAAGCATTATGACCATTCCGTTGGGCCATGTTCAAAATATGCTCAAATGCCGAAAATCTGGTATGGTTTTCTCTGGCACTTGTAACTATTAGGAATGAAATAAATATCTGCAAAACTTGTATGTTTTCTGACATGTTAATAGTGGAGTCTGGCTGTAAAAATAAATTCACCAGAAGTGGCAATACCTCTTTATAAATAAACATTGTTCTAATGTTTTTAAGAAAAAAATAGACATTATGAAGGCAATATTTTGATTCTCACCCTCGACATATTGTAGTTCTTTTTTTTGAAGAATTTAAGCTTACTATAATTACAAGATGATTGTTTGGATTATTTCTTAAGCACATGCACAGCTACATTTATTTAAGAGTTTTATTCTGGGAAAAAATTCCGCATGTACTTTTTGTACACAAAAACCCAACTCCAATTTGGGCCTTTGAGTTGTTCACAGTATAAACATACAAGTCCGGTAAGTATTGACCATATTCTCTTGTTCAGTGATACATTTTTATGTCCTACATGTTGACCAAATGTGATTAACGGATTGATGAATAGGGGATGACGTTTGTGAGAAGAAATATAGTGTTTACAAATGTAAATATGTGCAAGAATCGGTTATCTCAGCAGTCATTCAGCAGTAAAAGACCAATATCTTGGCTCAAATGCGTTTTTGTAATTAAAGGCTAAGCAACATATTCACGAAAGGATAACCTTCTGTGCTTTCTTTTTGATAGTAAGAATATCCATTTTGCAAAAATTTCAACTGTATTCTGTTAACAGTTGTGCTGTATGTCTGTTTACTGTTACAACTGTAAGCTTATTGCAGTATTTTCTTTTATTGTATTGAAATTGCAAGAATCTTTATAATGCAGCTACCTATATAATCAAAATTTTGCATGAGAGCGTGACTTATCTTTACACTCCGTGACAAGAAGGTTTAGTTTTCTATGAAAAACAGCCAAATAATTAACTCTTTATTTCAATGTCGTGGCATTAAAAACTAGAAATCTCAATTTGACAATATCTGAAAATATTAACACACACTGTGCACAACACTGTGCACAACGTAAACTCCTTTTAAATGATAAAATATTTTCTTTTCTTACCAAAAATGCTGAAATGGCTCATTTGACATGTTAATTATTCAAGAAAACGTCAAAAAGGCTACAGATAAGACCGTCAATAGGATGCGGCCTTTTAACGAACTTTGTTTAAGGCAAGCGGTAGTGCTTTGTTTCGATATGAAAAAAGATTGAAGTAATTGTAAACCACCTTTAAAACATTTGGAAGAAATATTATGGTTATATATTTTTGAAATATTTCAGAAAAACATTCTTGTGAAACATTGTGAAAATGTTTTCGTGACCATACATTTGACGGTTTTTTAAACTTTTTCAAACTGTTATTGAAATGTTTTTTTTTTAAAACCCTTTTATCTTAATGCTTTTATAAGATTTTCAAAAAACATTCCAAAAATATTCGAAAGGAAATGATAAGGTCTAACATTCTTATAACATTTCAGTCAAATGTTTTCTACAAAACAGTCTAGAAACATTTCCGTAACCATACAAAAAATGATTTTTAAACCATTTTTAAAAATGTTTTCACACCATTTTTGAAAATGTTTTAAAAATGTTTTGAAAACATTTCTGTGCTAGCTGGGATGACCCCATTTCAAAGACCGCTGGTCTTTTCACCGGATATATCAATACTTTTCTTAAAATGAAACAGGAAGCCAGTGATTGGCCCGAGTGGTGTGACACTGAAGATAATAAGTTGAAGTATATTCGAAACTACCATGAAAAGGAGGGTATAGTCCTAGACTATAATTACATCAAGAAAAATCCTGGATAGACATCATTAGCTAAACTCATGTTAAATAGTGTTTGGGGAAAACTCGGACAAAGAAGCAACTTACCCCAAATCAAATATATGAGTGGACCTGTGAACTGCTTCGATATGTTTACCAGTGACCAAATTATCGTCATGAGTGTTTATCCCGTCAATGATGAAATGGTGGAATTTAGATACCAGTATAAAGAAGAGTTTGTGGAAGACGCCGGGCGTACTAATTGTCGTGAAGCCCGTTTAAAATTGTACAGTTATTTGGAGAAATTGGACAGGCGAGCCTTATACGCCGATACCGATTCTATTGTTTATACATCTAACCTGGAAACCCGAATTAGGAGACTACTTAGGAGATCTTTCGGATGAAGTACCAGATAACACAATTACACAGTTTGTGACTGGAGGACCAAAAAATTCCGCTTACAAGTTAGTCAGACCTGATAAGAACATGAATACCTCCATATCTAAAGTGAGAGGAATCAGCCTTAACTACATGAACTCTTTGACCATCAACTTTGATACGATAAAACATATGGTCACTAATAAAAGAGACGTTGTGAAGACCGTTACCGATGATTTTAACCAGAAGAGACTACTATCCATCCATCAAAGTAAACATTATAGGCCAGTGTTTGACAAAAGAATCATCATGACTGATTATTGTACATAACCTTATGGATATTAAACAACTGTAAAGATAGTATGTGGCACTCCGACCCGTGTCTATCTAATGACGGAGATAATAAAATGTATATATGTTAATATTCTGTTGTTTAATTCAATGCCTAAAAGAAGAATACGCTTGGAAGATCTAACAAAAATCAAAACAACAACAAAAACCAAAAATAAAAAAATGAATAAATAAAAATAAACAAATATCAATGAATAAATAAATATGGAAATAAACAAACAAACATCAACAAAAAAAAACAAAAAACAAATAAACAAAACAAAACAAAACAAAAAAAACAAACAAACAAACAAACAAAAAAAGAACTTTAAAAAAAATTAAAAGTTGTCATAGCAACTTAGGTTCGGATTGAAAAAAGAAAGATAATTCTAATAACTTGACAATAGCATTGGATAAAGGCAGAAGTAATTATTAACAAGGGTTACAGAAAGAATAACAAAAAGGATAGTCAGAGTTTGTCACGAACAAAAAAAAAACAAACAAAAAAAAACACAGGAAACGAGTGTATAAGGATTGAGAGAACACAACATAATGCACACAAACACCAAATGACTAGGGTTAGATTAAAGGGTTAAAGTATGGCTTAGAGAACATGACATATAAAACACCAGGGCAAAATAAAGGTTAAGGTTGGGTTGACTTGGTTAGGGGTTAGGGTAAATCATGCTATATCTGAACAAATACAACATTACATAACAAAACAAAGATAGAGTTAGTGCGAGGATAAGTGTAAGGTTAAAGGTTAGGGTTAGGGTTAGCATGAGATCAAAGATAAGACTAATAAAAGAACCTTGAATTGAGGTAGGGCGAGACTAATAAAGGAACCTTGAATTGAGGTAGGGCGAGACTAATAAAAGAACTTTGAATTGAGGCAGGGCGAGATCTGCCAATGAAAGGGCATAACCAATGGCATTGGACAGGTGAGACAAAAGCTTAAGGCAAGAGATACGTGTTGAGGCCAAAGGTCAGCGACATACTAAATACGGCAGATTCATTACACTGCTCGGTTCCGGAACGGAAACGATCTCAGGAACCGGAATCGGGAGGGAAAATCGAAGACCTTTAACATAGGGCCTATGGATCTTAACGTATGCCCTATACTACT
>MJUU01009546.1:23009-34406 GCA_002080025.1 Modiolus philippinarum
AAAAAATGAATTGGATATGCAAAAATCGAAAGCGTTATATTTGTCAGAACTGTAAAAGGAATTTATATTCTCGTTTTCATAATTTCGCGGACTTTCACTTTAATTTTTTTTTATGTCACAAACAATTTATTAAATTGATAGGTTAAGTTTTCAGTCCAACCCTCTCACTAGTTTTGTTGATTTCGAATTCGCTTTCAACTATTATAGTACTTAACAATTTCGAAAGTTCCATATGTATGTTTTCTTCTGTTTCACTCTATTAGGTCACGGAAGATATTCTTATTTATCAAGGAATAACTTTTTTCATAGTTTGATTGAAATACAGACCGAGCAGTTTTCTGAAGTGGAAATGGATTCCTTTTTTCCTCAAAGTCTTAATTGAAAGTTCATAAATGTGACCATATCAGTAGATTAAATAAATATTAAAATATAAATTAATTAATTAAAAAAACAAAATCTTTTATTTTATTTAAAATGACTGGCCTGTGTTGTAAAAGTCTGACCAGTATTGATTAAACGCTGAGCAGTCATTCTAAACGTTAAAGAGTAATGTCTGTTGAGAATGTCTATCTTGTGTTGAGTCAACGGTGATCAATCATTCTCAACACCTGTGCTGTAAAAAGACTGATTCGTGTTGAAAATGTCTTTCCAATGTTGGGTCAACGCTGGTCACATATCAGTCTTTGACAATACAGGTAGCATTGAGAATGACTGATCGCTGTTGACTCAACACTGGACAGACATTCTCAAAAATATCAGCCATTTACAACACAAGTAGTGTTGAGAATGACTGACTTACGTTGAATAAACACTAGACAGACTTTTACAACACAGGTAAAGACTAAGAATGACTGAGATGAGTTGGCCCAACGCTGATCAGACAGTTCCATTGAAAACTAGTGTTGATAAAGACTGACCAGCGTTGGGTCAACTCGGCAGTCATTTTCAACGCTGGTCAGACATTTTAAGTCTAAAAACGACTGACTTTGGTAGAATCAGTCAAACCATTTGTCAAAAGTGATCGATCAATTATTAAACATTAAACAAATTTCAGATCATTGAAAGTTAGTAATTAATTAGAAACAAAATAAAGTAATTAAGAACCGAACCGTCAGTCTAAAATGAACAATCCAAGGTCAATGGCAACGACAAGGACATAGGGCAACAAGGACATAACATGAGCACGGCACAGAAAAGAAATTATGACACAGACACATACACAAAAAAGAAAAACACGGACCCGAAAAAAACAAAATTTTTGAAACAAAGAATAATGAAGAAAAGTTGTGTATATTTACATGATTTATCCAGGGTAATTAACACATTAGTAAGGTAAGAGTAATTTCCCTTTTCGAAGTTGGAACTAGAAGTACTGAGTTCGCGAAAGTTTTTCATACATTTTGCTGTCATAAAATACAAATCGTAATTTACATTACAATATTACAATTATGAGAATGAATATCAGATTACATTTACTGAGCAAATAATCATTGAAAACATCGTACAATAAGATATTTATTTATTTACAGGAGTAATTTTTGTAAGATTCTTTACTTAGATTGCCCAAATTTTACCGATCGGCCAAAAAACATTGCCGCCAGGGCCGAACATGGTTTAATATTGGACAATATGGGAAAATACACATCACAAAATGACTGGAGCAAATTAAACCAAACTTTACAAGAATGATGTATGAAAGGTGCTTCACGTAGATGCCGCTATATTAATGATTAGCCCGAAAATATGGCTTCCAGTCAGAGATGGCCTGAAAAATTACTGTAATAAAGCATACTCCACAAGCGGTGTGAATCAAAGTGGATTCTTAAAAATTCAAAAGATGTTCTTGAACAGCTATCCTCAACCAGTCTTCCTCATTGCCATAGCATTCAAACCTTTGACTTTTCTACTCTTTATACAACCCTGACACACAATAAACTTAAAACAGTAATTGCAGATTTAATACAACAATGTTTCTGCACTAAAATGGAGAACGCAGATACACGTATTTAGTTATAGGGAAAGACAAGACATATTTTGTCAAGAACCACACTGATTTTAACAAAAAGTACACCGAGACTGACGTTATCAAAATGTTATAATTTTTGATCGACAATATTTTTGTCGAATTCGGAGGTCTTGTTTTCCAACAGACAATATGGATTCCTATGGGAACTAACTGTGCGCCGCTTTTAGCTGATCTCTTCCCTTACTCGTACGAGGCCAAGTTTTACAAGGGCTTATTCAAAGAAAACAAAAATATTTAGCCCAGTCCTTTAATTTCAGCTTCCGCTACATCGACGATGTACTTTCTCTTAATAATCCTAAATTTAAGGAGTATTTACATCAGATCTATCCCAATGAGCTTGAAATTAAAGAAACAACTGAAACACCTACTTCCGCTTCGTACCTAGATCTGTTATTGTATATTGACGAAGATGGACGTTTGAAGTCTAAGCTGTATGATAAGCGTGATGATTTTAATTTCCCAATTGTGCACTTTCCCTTTCTTAGCAGCAATATACCTACCTCTCCAGCCTATGGAGTGTACATTTCACAGTTGATTCGTTACTGTCGAGTGTGTAGTTTGTACGGTGATTTTTTGAACACAGCACAAACACTGTCCCAAAAGCTGCTTAGTCAAGTTTGTTCAACCTATGTTAATTTCATCCCTCAAAAATTCTATGGCCGTCACCATAACATCATCGAAAGATATGACGTGTCAGTATCCCAAATGAAAGTGGACAGTTTCAGCTAGATTCACGTCTTCCCCGATTTGACTACCGACTTTGATATTTTCCTGAATTGACCCACTCACAGTGTGACGGGTGCTGTTAACAGAGCAGGACATGCTTATCCTTCCGGAGCACCTGATATCACTCTCAGTTTCACTGGAGTTCACACTGTGAGTGCTTTGTTTTAAATGTTGTGAATTCTGTTTCTGTGCTTGTGTCTGTCTAGCGTCGTTGTTTTGTGTCTGGCGTCATTGTTTTCTGTGTTCTTGTTTCGGCTATGCCTTTGGACTACGATTTTTGTAAATTTCACTCCTTTGTTCCTTCGGTATTCTACTGCCGTTGTTTCCAGCGGAAGCATGGTTTAACATTGGACCCTATGGGAAAAGCACATTTTAACTATCTCATCTGATATCACTGGAGCTATATTTGAACCAAATTTTACAGGAGTGATGTTTGTAAGGTCCTTTACTAAGATTGTTCAATTTTTCAATTCCGCCAAAAACATGGCCGTTATGGCTGAAGATACTTTAACATTGTACCCTATTGGAAAACACACATTTTGATTCTTCTGAAATGACTTGAGTGAATTAAATAAGACTTTACAAGAATGATGTATGGAAGGTCCTTCATTAAGAGTACCGAAATTTCTTTGATTCACCAAAAAAAAACACAGCGGGTACATAGTTTTCCCTATGGGAAAAGCATTCCTGAGTCATGCATGAATGATCACAGTAAGTTTTTCGCAAGCAGCCAGTTCAGCACGAACTAAAAGGCCAAACTACTTGATATTTGACATGCAGTTGCGTCTCTACCAGTACATTAGAGTTTCTTCAGGCCACAGTACCTCTAGTTAAACATGGCTGCCATGATCAATTTATTTTCTGATTAACTAATTAAGCAAGGTGATTGCAATAAAAATTGGAAAAAATACAAAAAGGATCTTTGAACGCTTATGATGTTTCATCAATTCATTGGCTGCCATTTATAATTCCTTAGATATAGAAAAATCTGCTGAAACCAGATAGTCTAGTGAGCGGTAAAGGCTCAGCCTTCTCAGTCTCTAGTTTATTTTAACAGTCTCGGGCTAGAGAAAAACGAAATGCTGACACCCTTTATTTCACATTTAATTTGATAATTATAGGAACATAACGGTCATGCCTAGAACAGACTTGACAAGAACTGTCATAGCTAGAGCAGACTTGGGTAGAACTCCCACTGCCAGAGCAAACTTATGTAGCAGTCTTGGCTAGACAAGACATAACAAGAACGGTCTTGATTCTAGAACCAGAGTAGACATGATTCTAGGACTACTTTAAGTTAACTTCAAGTTAACATTGACCTATTCTCATGACCGCAATGAGAGTTAATTGTTTCAGACGTTTGGGACATCCAGGGGCAATTGGAAATAATATCCTAAAACAACAGGCTCTCAAGAACCTGTAACTACCTATCAAAGGACCACTGTGACTATGATTGGTTCTTATTGTTTTCTGGGATCTTTGAATGTGTTTTCACTGGAGTCAAATGCTAAACTATGTTCCAATCTGATGGCCATCCTGGATGAAGTGCAGACCTGCCAGATACCTTTTTTTCGGAAAAGACTATCTAAGGACCAATGTGATTAAGTTCGGTTCTTACTGAAATAATAGTTTTTCAGAAGATATTTGAATGTGTTTTCTGTTGGGTTTAATGTTTAACTTTGTTCACTCCTGGCGATCTTCCTGTGCCTGGCCTCTTTCGGATGCAATTTGTGAAGAGGGCTACCAAAAGACTATTGTGACCAAATTTGGTTGCAATTGGTACAGGATTTGTAAAAAAAATGAAAAATATCTTCTATGAAAAAATTTTGATTTACGTTATGATACAAGTGTACTTCAAGATTAATGATTACGAAGAAAAGGCAAAGACTGTATCCCAGGACTATTGTAGCAACGGCAAAAGTTAACAGTTTTATCCATCAATATTAATTAAATGCGATGTTTTCTACAAAATTTTAAAACATTCTAGAGAGCGTAATGAACCAAAGATCTTAACCATTGTAAGGGATTACAAATTTATATCTCTGTAAGAGGAAGTATTATCTTATACGGGAACTTCGTTTGATCCTGAACGACTCATAAAAATCACTTTGAAAGATTCTCTTCTTTACGTGCAGCTACTAAAACAAAGAAAGGTTACAAACAATCCCTATTGAATATTCTGCTTATGACAGAAATTGCTCATTTAGTATTTTCTCATTATTATAATGTTTCATGGTAACTATAAGATGAAGAACAACAATTAAAGCGATGTTTCATTTGCTGAATATAACAATTAAAGAGTTTTACGGATTTTGTTTCATGTAAATTTACTCCATATCCCTTTATTTCTAAACAGCAGTTTAACTTTTAAAGAAGTAGAATTTCGTGAGAGTAAATGATGTCCCGATCTTAAAAGAAGTATGGCCATTTACACATGAATTTTGTTCCTACGTTGAATCATTTTCGAAACATGCTAAAAAATGTAGTAAAATCGTGCAGATAGTCTGTAGTACGTATGGAAGCATGGAGGGGACATGTGAATTTTATCCCGTGGCCACAAGATACTATCTCGTGGCCACGCAATAGCTATGTCGTTCACACGAGATACTATCTCGTTCCAACGACTTACTAAGTCGTGGCCACGAGATAGCTAACTCGTTCCCTAGAGATACTTAGTCGTGGCCAACGAGATAGCTATGTCGTGGTCACGAGATACTATCTCGTTCCCACGACATACTAAGTCATGACCACGAGATATTATGTTGTGGCCACGAGATAGCTATGTCGTGGCCACGAGATACTAACTCGTTCCAACGACATACTATGTCGTGGCCACGAGGGGCTGACACAGCTGCCACATATAATTTTCGAGGGAACGAGTAAGTATCTCGTAGCCAAGACATGGTATGTCATGGGAACGAGTTAGTATCTAGTGGCCACGACTTAGTATGTCGTTGGAACGAGATAGTATCTCTTGGGTACGACAAAGCTATCTGGTGACCACGAGTTAGTATGTCGTGGGAACGAGATAGTAACTCGTGGCCACGACATAGCTATCTCGTGGCCACGACTTAGTATGTCGTGGGAACGAGTGAGTATCTCGTGACAACGAGATAGAAAAACAATTTCACATGTCCCCTTCATGCTTCCGTTAACGTTATTACGTGTCAAATCCTTGGAAAAGAAATACTATACGCCATACTGTACGAAAGGATGTGGAGTAAATGAACATGAGACAATAACACATATGTAAACTCCAACTGCATATAAATGTTAATGAGCTGTATGGCCATTTCGGAAAATAATTCCTCATCGGCAGCACTAGAACCCAAATATAGGAAATCCACAATATCAAAAAATGTTTAAAATGCATAAAACCAAACGAAATCCGTATAATCAGCTAAGGACAAAACTACGATAGAGGGAGTTCAGCCTTAGGTTTTAGAATTTACATAAACTAGATAATATTTTTAAACTTAGTATACACATGAGATATAATCAAGTACAGCATATCTAATAAAAATAAAGAGCATACATCTCAACACGTATGTTGTACAAATGTATGTTTCTGGCATATTAGCAGTCGAACAAGGCAGTATAGTAAGTGCATATTAAACCATTAGTCCAAAACGAATAATCCAAGGACAATGGCAACGTCGGAAAAAAAGACCTTACATGAGCACGGTACAGAATAGATAATGAAGACACACACATATACAAAAATGAACAACACGGACCCAATATAAGACAAACAATAAATAGCATTTCATGTCAACTTAAGCCATCTTACAGTGTTTGTTAAGGTAGTATACTTGAAAGAAATCGAGATTCAAAAACAATTTTTCGTTGCGAGTATACAAATATGTGCCCTTCTAAATGGGGATTAGTTTAGTTTTTTTCTGAAGGTCCTAAACAAGAAATTTTCCAAAAAAACTACAAAATTTGTCGAAATCCTTCAAAATCTTAAAAGCATGAAAATGCATATGAATTCAGTTTATCAAGCTGTTAAACATAATACATGACTAATTAAAGCAGTTTTCGAAAAGATTTAATGCATTAGAAAAAAAGGCATGCTGAGCGAAATAAATTCTCGGGAAAGTGGCAATTCCTCTTTGATCTTTTGCAAGAACAGGTATCTTGTATTCCTGCATAATACAAATTGAAATGTCTGGAATGGTTTGTTGTCCAGGGTTGCCGCCATTTGAATATATTGTCCGTGTTTACTTAGATACTTTACGGCATGAAAAAGAAAAAAACGAAGGGAAACGGGGAATCTGGCATGACGGAGTCGGCCCCTAAATAAAGAGTAATCAAGTTCAGCGAAATAAACACCATCCTAGATTGCTACAAACATGAAGTAAAGTAACTAGAAAACAGACAAGACACACAAAGGCTTTATAAATTTCCTGACTTAGGACAGGCGCAAACCTGCTGCGGCGGGGTTAAACTAGCCCAAACCTTGCCCCTGACCAATGTGATAAATAAAAAAAACAATAGTAACAACAGTAAAATTCAGTTAGCAACAGGATTGACTCAAACTGAAAGAACTAAATATACGGACATAAACATGAAATCACAAAAGACTACTAGCAATTAACTGATATGCCAATTCAAGACCCATTACCAACTGACAAATAAAATTATGTACCCTCAGTATACAGCTTCCACCAAGATACCTTCCCATGAGGAGTTTAGCATAATGATTTCATGCATATGCCTTCATAGTTTTTATTTATGTTAATCAGTTTTTTGACACTGTACTTTCTTTTGTACAGGAAATCAAGACTAAATCCATGCCTTTGATCATTTTTCTCTTTAACTTAGGTCCACAAATATGTATGAAGCGGTTTAGCAATTCACGGCTAATTTATGTCACTTCTTATGTATATACGGCTTTGTAGCTTTGCTAATACCTCAGAGTAAGTTCAAGACGATCCTTAGCACTGGTTTGAGCGGAATTCTTTGTCTAATTGTCGAACAACGCTACATCCATGCATCTTTTTAAGTCATGGATGCGGGATCGTCAACAAACATGAATTAAACTGATAAAGTGTTCTTACAATTACTGTCATCCGTTACCCGACAATAGCTCTAGTGTGAGACAAACACAGGGCACTCATCAAGTCGATTGCAAGAAAACTTGTTACGAAAAAGTGAGATGTGGGCACTGTAAACAGGTGGTCAGAATAACGTTTGGAAATAATAAATTTTGAAAGTATGATAGTATATCCACATGAGAAATTCTCTCAAGAGCAAGCACACGATAACTGAAATACAAAATGTTATATAGAGCATACATTTTTCGCATGAGGAATCTCCACATTGCAGGAGAGACAACCCCGAGTCTTAAATACACAATGTAAGAATATGGAGTAAATGCACATACATGTAAGTAAAGCTCATTAATAAAAATTACTATTATACCACATTCAAAATATTGCTATAAAAATGTCTTATTGAAGTGTCCTTTCAAAAATCTTACCCAAAAGTTCTGGTCCTCGGTCATCATAAATCCTGTCTCTAAATCTTCCAATACTATATCAAACCTTTCGAAACACATCGGTCCATTCAAAAACTGAATTTATTTTTTATCAAACTGCAATGATACGCTAAAAATATTGGCTTTTTGCCGGTTCTTATTTGTCACAACTTGACAAAACTACAAATAACAATCATCTTGGCGAAGTTTAAAAAGGAGAAGAACGCTTTTTTTAGTTAGAGAAGTGATAGACTATGTAAAATATGTTTAGAATAGGCAAAGTCCCTGTGTTAAAAGTAAACAGGGGTGCCGTCTTCAATGTCAGACGTGGGCTTTGTCGCACCATGGACTCAGAGCCAGGGTCTGCAGTCAGAGTTCACTTGATAGTACTAAATAATGGTAACACCAATGTTTGGATATTTATACCCCAGTTAAAAACAAGAAGATCAAATTTGTAGGTTTAGCCTGCTTTGTTGGAGTCTTCAAAGTCAATTCTTTTGCTGACAGTTGAAAATTTGGGGACCAATTTCCTTTCTTGGCGCTCATCTGTTTTCACAACAGGGGCTGTCACAGCAGCAACATATAATTTCCACATTATTATGGCTTTCCACATTATTTGATTTTAATGCTACTGATGAGAGGTCACTCCTTGAAACACGTGTACAGCATAACGAACTTTACTGTTTTTATGCAACTTCGGTATTTTTGTATTTCGAGGGAACCAGTGAAACTGTCGACTTAAGAAACTCACAAGTACCAACGGCTATGCTGATCTGGTCATTTTGTCATCCTCACTGAAATTACCTATAGATTCAAAAATGCATTATTCCTCTGAAGTCGTAATGAATCAGGTTGAGGTGGTCTGGCCTGAACTTACGGTTGAGCAGCAACCCTGATCACTGGCGATGTTACCGCAATTATTCGCTTTTTCTCAGTGTTAAAAACACTTTTACTTCTTTTAGCGGGAATTTTCTAACAGGGATTGATACCATTTCTACCGACTACGTCAGTACTTATTTTAGATCGAATAAATTTGGAGACGTCCTCTTACTGCTGATGGCAACATTTCCGATCTCTCCACCTAACCAGTACATTTGAAAAACAGTCCAAGCTGACACGTTTTTATCATTCTTTTGTCCATTATTATAAACGTAGAACATGGTTGTTTTTATCTCATCTGCATTTATAAAAACATTTTCAATCTTTGTCATTACCCTTTCTTGTCCTGGCCTTGATCCTTATCGCATTCTAACCACTTATGCTTCCTTAAACATATCTATGTATATTTTGTACAATAACTGTATATGAATGTATCTCCCCGAATCTTTCAACTTCCATAATGCATAGCTTATTTCTCCGATGTTTTTCTCTGTGTGTCCAGGAAAGATGTTCGTTCTATGTTGAGGATAAGCTGATGTAAATGTAGCTTTAGTTGCTTTTTTTTCTATTCGTGTGGTTTGACAAATTCCTGAATCTATGTTTTGAAAATCTTAGATGTTTCTGGGTTATCTGAGGGTATAACCTCATTCCCTTTGAGTCTAGAACATACCCAAAATTAAAGATGAAGTCCAGATTCCATTTCGTATATGCTGAAATGTGTTGGACAAGTAAAAAAATGTTTTGAGTCTCGTGTCCATGGATTCCATGGACTGACACAAGTGTTCAAGTCAAAAGTCAGTCTTAAATCAGACCAAAGACCCAAGTCCAAAAGGGGAGTTTAAACATTCTTATTTGCTTTTTGACCAATTTTTATTTCGGTAGCGATGTTGAAGCGTAAGTGTGGCCTCTTGGCGTGAGACGAGTCCAAAGAACGTTTTGAAAGGGTTGGTGGGTGATATTTAATTTAATATTTGAACTTTAAATACTCCCTTCACGTGACCTTTTAACTGTAATTAGTAATAGAATCTGATGTGAAGTGTTCTCATTATAGAAAAAAAAAGATAATTTGCCATTAAGTATTCCATTTATTTTTATTATAAACTAAGACATTTGATTCTTTGAACGTTTTTGGATGGTTGCATCGCGTAGAAATAATGTATTATATAATCAATTATTATTCAGCCACAACTACGTCAATTTTAATACAAATCAAATTATAGTGGATGTGATTTCCATACTAGTGTTGAAGCAACCCCTATTATAATATGCATCTTCTGCTTCTATCTGATAAACAATTGTATTAGGATGTAATACATTTACACATACAAATTGTTATTTTTATTTATTATTTATTTAAGCAACCGCTCCCCATACCAAAAGTGAATACAAGCTAGTTATCTTATCAAGTAGAAATTCTAAAACGCTGCATATCGACGTGAAGCCGTTTGAATTTTATTTCTGTAATTAATTTTTGTGCAGATTGATTCTATTTTCGCGGTTGTCTTCTTTGAAATAAATTGAGGAAATTTTTGGGAATTACAAGTGTTTCCATTCCGAAAAAAAAATTTGGCCGCCGGCGCGGAGCATAGTTCAACTTTGGACTCTATGGGGAAAAATCACATTTTCATTTTGTCCTCTGAAACCACTGAAGGGTATTCAACTACACTTTACATGAATGGTGTATGAAGATTGCCCATTTTGTACAAATCTGACAAAAATGCATGGCCACCAGTATAGAACATAGTTATAATATTGGACCCTAAGGGAAAATTATCCTTTTCATCATCTGCGTCGAAAATAATGTCAAAATTTGACTTCACAGTACTTGAAAGATTTATGGAAGATCCATCACAAAGATTGCTAATTTAAGTCACATGGCCGCCAGCGCTGAACATAGCTGTTACATTGGACCCTATAGGAAAATAACATCTTAAACCACTGAAGCAAATTCAAACACAGTGTACAGGCATGATGTATTGGAGTCTTTTACAAAGGTTTTTCATTTTCTTCAAATCCGTTGAAAAAAAAATGGCGCCAGCACTGTACATTATTTAGCATTGACTCTTTTTGAAAGTTATCATTTTTCTTACTTACTCTGAAAATATTGAAGCAAATTTCACTTAAATGTAGTGGAATAATGTATGGGAGATTACAAAGACTACTCATTTCATTTGGATCTAACAAAATTCATGGATGCCAGTTGTGAACATAGCTTAACATCAATTAGACCCAGTTTAAAAGACATCATTTATGTTTTTTTTTTTTTTTTTTTTTTTTTTTTTTTTGG
>MJUU01009546.1:34448-127679 GCA_002080025.1 Modiolus philippinarum
GGGGGGGGAATCTTCATACTTCGTGGACAGGTCATGATTTTATCGATGAAAAACTACAAAAGTACCGAAGTTGCATAATAAACAGTAAATTTCTTAATTCATGTACGTATGTATTTCCAAAGTCATGTAATTTCGTAACTAATTTTAAATACTTGTATTATATAACGGCAGGAGATTACCCAAAGAGCAAAATTACAAAATCAAAGTCCAGAGACAAGACAAAAGCAAGAACACCAGATGACGATAGACCAAAGACGCTACACAACCACAAAATGCATACACTACCAATACAACAATGAAAACTAGAGCACTAACAGTGTGAACTCTCAAAAAGAATGACATCAGGTGGTCAGGAAGGGTAAGCACGTCCTGCTCTGTATACAGCACCCGTCACACTGTCAGTGGGTAATGTCAGGGTAATGTGAATTGCGGGGAAGACGTGAATCTATAGCTGAAAATGTCAGATCGTCGTTTAATATATATGATGTCTTGATGACGGCCATAGCATTTCTGAAGGGACGACAGTAACAACGGTTGAACATAGCCACTGTTATATACTATATGATTAACCGACGTTTAGAGAACTGTGAAGACTGGATATGCACGATATCACAACGATTGAGCATGAAAATTGTATAATCTGTGCAACAACTTCTACACTTGAATAATGTTCAGTATTTATGATTCATACCTACTTCCAGTTGTAATTAGAGTAATTTCATAAACTCAATAGTTCTTAAGTAGAGATTCAGATATATTTTACTGAGTAATTAAGACATGTTTGGGAAACGACACGACCATTTAGTGAAGGACTCGTTGACGTTTTCGTGCATGTCAAATCATTTGAAACCCGAATCGAAGATAAACTGATTTAACAATAGACTGATGGCTGAAATCAAATTATGAGATTAAAATTGAAATTGAATGTCATATGCATACATAAAAGGAGTGTTCCTTCTATTATTTTATTAAGAATCGTCTGGTGACGCGTGAACCTAAAGGCATCTTCCATCTTCTGACTACATTAATGGAAAAATATTCATTAAGAGCGATTTGATTAAACTTTTACTTCATTACATTCTGGTTATTTATTATTACATCATATTATTTAAAAACTCGCTGGATAGAATAAAGTTATGCATGGAGTGATTATTGGTTATAACAGCAAAGCACTGAATTTTAGGTATACGTAGAATTTTAAGGTAGTAATGAAGTGTAAAGTCATCATGAATTTCAAATTCATACCATTTTCGATTTGATAATTGACAGGTAAAGACATGTTTTCGAATTATTTTGCGAACAACAAGAGAAATAATTGTGATTGTCTAACAAGCACGCAAACCCTTTTGGGGTAAAATTGAAAAACATAATAAAATCATCACTTAAACGTACTTTTTCCTGATATTGAGAACAAGAGTTCAACTTTTATTTCGTTCTTTCTTCTTTTTCTCACAACAGGTTGCATGATGTAATAATAGTGTCTGTTGTATTTTTAACAATTGAAAAAAATATATATTTTTTACACCCACTATCACCAGTCCAATAGTCAGTTACCTCAGTGTGGCACGAAAAACCGATTTTATTTAGAAACCATCAATAATTTAACTTCAAATGTATTGGCTAAAACTAAGGAGTACAGTCTTAGTGCGTTGTATCTTGGCTTCTGATTTAGATCCTATTGTTTACTTTTTCTCTTTCAGGATTTGTACATCTTTTGCTGGTTGATGCTCATGAATGTTCATCTAAAAAGAGTTCGTAAAAAGATTCCCCGTGAGGTGTATGCTCTGTATATTTTGTCAATTCTGGTGTATTTGTTTATATGAGAATTTCTCATATGAATGTACTATCAAAATTCAACATTTGGCTATTAAAACGTCGCTTGTATTCACCAGCCCAGTAGTCAGTACTTCGGTGCTGACCCGAAAGCCGATTCTATTTGGAACCTTACAATATCTAAATTTTTGTAAATTTTGTTGAAAACTAAGGAGAATCTCCCTCATGCAAAGCTCTGTCCTTAGCTGATTTTGGCTTTACATTTAGATCATATTGGTTACTTGTTCTCTATTAGTTTTAAACATCTTTGAGTTTATGGTCTTCTAAACTTTTAGATTTTTATCTGCACTGAAGAGACATAAGTTGTCGAAATGCGCATATGCAGAATTTAAATTCACAGCAACTTCGGTATTTAGTCATTTTATACTGAGGAAAGTGGAAAATAATTGCATAGTTCACCACAGACAATATTTTTTACTTTACTTTATTGAAAACTATTTTACAGATTATGTTGGTATATGCTTTCAGCCCTTACGGGTAAAATATGCATTTCTGGATAAAGATAATTAAACTATTTTTCTGGCCATCTATATATACATTGCCCACATCTCCCCGATTTTACTTGCTAAGTTTTCTTACAAACAACTCGATGAGTGCCTTGTGATCGTTTGTATGTTGTATTGTCTATTGGTCGCTTTGTCGGGCAAAAGATGGCAGTGTTTGTAAGAGTACTTTGCCCGATATGTTATGCTTGTTGACAACCCCACATCCATGACAAAAATGGTGTAAAACAGGGGAAGAATGTTCATCGTTTGGCAAGTGGATTTCGCTGAAACCGGTGCTCATGGTGACTTCAAGGATGAAGAACAACAATGAAAGCGTTGTTCCATTTGCTTAATCTTACCATGTTTTATAGAGATTAAGTCGCATGTACATTTACTTTGTGTCCCATTATTTGTTCATTTACCGTGAAGTTTGCGCAGTGTGGAGTCCGCAAAAAGATTTACCGTGCTTGAGGTATATGCTCTGTTTATTTTGTCAATTATGGTGTATTTGTTCATGTGAGAATTTCTCATATGAATGCTCTATCAAAATTCAACATTTGGTCTTCTTGTTTTGTAAAATAAATTCCTTTTTTTTTCTGGCCAGCTGTATATATATTGCCCACATCTCCCGATTTTGCTTGCAAAGTTTTCTTAAAAACAACTCGGGCAACGGATGACAGTGTCTGTAAGAGAACTTTGCCCGATATGTTATGCCTGTTGATAATCCTACATCATTTGAAAGGACTGTCGTGAAGTCATTAAAAAAGCCGTCATGGCATTCTGTAAAAAGTGGTGTAAAAGATAAAATGCGGATAAACACCAAATGCATGGAAGTTGTTGATATTCAAATAAATCATTTTGAAACATATTAAAAGCAGCAGAATACCATTCCTGCGATTTCAAAAATTCAACGGAAGTTAAAAGATTTGAAAAAAGAGTACATATTTGTTCCGGCAGATAAAGCAGCCAATAATGTGGGTTGTTTGACGTAAGTATTACATCAAGGGGCTTCGGATAAGTCTTGATAAGTTGGACTTTTTTGTAGTTTGATTTTTACTGTGAGTCTTTTTTGTGTATCTGTTTTTTAGCCATTTACCACACATAGGGGTTTTTGACATTCGGGTTATTGGATTTGGTTTGTTTCCATTGATTTATTAACTTTTTACCCTTTTTGGGCCATTTAGGGCTTGCTACATGGTGTGAGGTTTCTCACTGTGTTGAAGACCGCACGGTGACCCCTAGATACTTTGTTTTGGGTCGTTTTAACCTGGATATGGGATGTTGTCTCCCTGACATTTACCCCATTTCCTTTCTTTTTCATATCCATGACAAATATGATGTAAAACAGAGGATGAATGTGACTATGTTCAACATTTTGCAAGTGGATTCCGCTTAAACCGGTGCTTGGGGCCGTCTCGAACTTACTATGAGGTAAAAGAGTTTGCTCTTTGTTGAATGTTTCATGGTAACTTCAAGATGAAGAACAACACTGAAAGCGTTGTTTCATTTGCTTCATCTTACCATGTATTTATAGGGATTTTGTCCCATGTACATTTACTCCAAAATCCCATTATTTGTTCATAAGTTATGTCAGTTTACAGTAACTTCTGTTTTTTTTTATCTATTACCTCCGAGCCGATGCCCCTTCTGGTGGATTGTACTTCGGTGCTGGACTGAAACCCGATTTTATTTATGAGATTTGTTTCAAACTAAGGAGTATCTCCCCTTGCATAGCTCTGACAATAGTTGTCGAAATGGCAATATGGAGAAACTAACTTCAGTATTTTGTTATTTAATGAAAAATAAATATAAAAATCTTATGATTTGCACAAAATATATGAAATATCTAAAAATCAGTAGAATAATACTATATTAACTTTATGTTCATTTGTATGTGTGTCTTTATTTGTCTTTTCTGTCCCATACTAATGTGTTATCCTTGTTTCTTGACGTTTCCGATGTTGCCATTGTTCCTGGATTGGTCGGGTTTTTTTTTTGTTTTTTTTTTGTTTTTTTGTTTTTGGGTTTTTTGGTTTTTTTTGTTTGTTTTTTTTTTGACTGACGGTTTGGTTTTAACATACTTTAACATTCATTCTAGAACTTCATAGACATTTTCTCTACATAATGGATATTTGAAAGATTAAAGCATCTTGATTTCCTTACATTTTTTCAAATTACTTTTGCGGACGCCAAGATCAATACTTGTAATGGAATTCACCATCCTGCTTTTCCCGATTGGTGTCGCTGCTGCACTATCAGGTAACTCGCGGGAAAAGTCGTATTTCACGCATGTTCAAAAATTGTTTATTGTGCGTGTAATTTCCCGGTATCATGACGTCACAGAACAAAACCTGATAGTGCAGTGGTGACACCACACGGGACAAAATATGAAAGGTGAATTCCATTGTCTTCTAACCATGAAACGCTCCTTGCAAATTAAGTTTAGATTAAAATTTCAGTCAATTATCTTTATTTTTACTTTAATATGTAAACATTCGTCATGAAAATGATGAATTTTGATGTTAAAGAATGTGTAGAGATACCGATGCCTATAATTCTAAATGAAAATACTATCAACAAACTGCAGGTGCAGAAAAAAGGGATAAAATGCGTAACATTTATAACATTACAAGAAAGGTTTAATTTGGTTATGATGTCGATGAAAATAACATATCAGATCATACTGTATTTGCAAGCATTACAATAAAAAAAAGAGTTATGTGAAAATGAAATAGATTGCTCTGAATAGGCTTGTAAAATTATCGAATACAAGCAAGAGCCCTAAAAGACAGACTATGTGTGGTTTCTTTTGAATTGATTGTACCAAGCCAAGACCATTGCGGTTTACATTTTGGATGATTTCAACTCCTGAAAATTGTGTTGTCTTTGGTAATTTTGGTAATTAGCCTTATTGTCAAATTTTTATCATGTTACCTTCGATTTGCTCACCTTAACTTACAGTTTGAAGGAAACAGAGCATTCATCGTTGAGTACCTGATGTCAATTTCACCTTTTTTTTCACATTGTAGGTGCCTCAGTTTTGAATGTTGTATTTTTACTTCCGTGTTTTTGTAGCCGTCAGATTTCTTTGTTGTTCTGCACTCTGGTCAGCTCACCTGACAGTTACGGTTAGCTATTGCCATCATATGGGGTCTTTTGTCCATCCGTCGTCCTTCAATTTTACATTTTCATCATCTAGGAGGCCACAATCAACCAAAGTGTACAAGAAAGATTTATGAAAGGTCTTTATGAAAAAACTTTGGTCGCCAGTGCAGAACATAGTTAAACGTAATTCTAATGCAATGTTTTTGTAACTGTAAATCTGATTGGATAGCATTTGCAGTAAATCCGCAATCTAAAAGCTGTAACTAAGGATGGTCCGCCATCTTGGAAAATGTGCAGTTCAGTAATACATTTGAAAGAATAAACAAGCGGAACATTCATACCGCTTACCTTCTAAACTCCTTTTTAATGAATTTCATTAGAAACTGAAGCGTGGAGTCCGGCTGAAAACGTCTTGTTTTTACGTTTCGCATTTCAAGCCTTCATGTGACGTCACGTTGTTTATATGGTAAAGACGTTCATAAGTTTTCGCGGACTTTTCCTGAATTCGATTTTTAGATAAAAAAAATGTAAAAAAAAAAACGTTTTCCGAGCTATTGCATTAGAATGGAGATAACTGTATTGTATTTTAAGCTTTGCGGACGTAAATCTTGATTTTACGGTCGCAAATATCCGTTTACCTAGCTCCGCTGACGCGTCGCTAGGTAAACTCAATTTGCGACCGTAAAATCTACGATTTACGTCCGCAAAGCTTAAAATACAATACAGTTATCTCCTAAGTAAGAACCGAACAAGGAACAATCCATCACAAATTAACATTAGAGCCTATGGGAAAACCTTATTTTCATCTTCTGCTAATACTTTTGAAGCAAAGTTAACTAAACTGATTTGTAATGAAGTATTGAAAGTCCTTCACAAAAAATTGTTTATTTTATCCCCATTTGACAAAAACATCGATACAAACGCCGAACATAGTTTAATGTTAAACCCTTTGGAAAATCATTTTTGATAATCTGACACGCCTTTAAGGGCCTTTCACACTAAAACGTTCTAGCCAACGTGTGCCGACCTTCGCGAATTTTTTTTTTAAGAACGTTGGCACACACCGAAGAAATGAAAGAAATTCTCTTATTGGACGCATTCAGAACGCAATTAGAATGTCAGGCTAACGACCTTCAACGCACGAATGTCAGTCTGATGCTGAAATAAAGCAGCTATTTACATTCCTTTGGAATTTTGTCTTGCTTTTTAACCATTATTTTATTAATAAAACATCTAGTAATACGTTACACCTTAGTTACAAGGACGCTCGGTTTGCGTTCTTTGCACGTTTAAAACAACTTTCTGTAAACTACTACATATCGCACGCGTACCTCTAGCGTTCGTATAACGTGCGCATAACTTATCAATAATACGTTGGCAAACGTCGTGAAATTTTGAGCATGTTCAAAATGTTCCGACGACCCAAGGTTCAACAACGTCCGCCACAGTATGTCGACGTGTTTGTAACGTGTTAAGAACGTGCCTCTAATTTTTATCATCCTTCCCCATGGTTATATCAGCCGCAAAACCCGTATCTGGTTGACCCGGATATATCAGAGGTTGACCTGGATATATCAAGCGATTCTTCTAAAGATTCAAAGGCAATAACTTTTATTCAAGCTTTCACACGAAATTAAATGGATAATAATAATCATCTATTGCATTTGCTCTTTCCGATTATGTATTCAAAACAGAAACATGATTACACAAATAGATAAACTAAACGTCAGAAAAAGTGTGGAAACTGGGTTGTTGATATATCCTGCTATGACGTTTTCACATTATGACGTCATAAAAGCTCCAAGGAACGATAGAATATCGTAACAAACAAAGTTTGCTGCAACATTCAAAATCGACATTATTTCGAGTAGTTCGGTCAAAATATTCATCCAGTTACAAAACTTTTGCCGATAAAATGATAAAAAACTACAAAACATGTTTTTGAAGCTGAGAATTGCTGAAAATGCTAGAATAATATATTTGTCGAATTTCTAGGGCAACTTTTGGGATAATTTGAAACCTCCGTTCCATAAATCAAATCTAAAATTCAAAATAAAGGATGATAAACAAGTTATCGGGCTTTTGACAGCTGATGTACCGTAAAATATCATCCCGCTCGCCAGATTATGAAGCTTGTGGCTCGTTCGCTACTCTCACTCTCTCCTATGCTTCATATTCTGGCTTACGGGTTGATATTTTACGATACACACATTATTGTAGCTGTCAAGAGCCTGATAACATATACAAACAACGCACACCAACGTGTTCGAAAATGTTTTCACACGACGGCACATGTTGGCGCTGTGCGTTATAGTGTGAAAGGGCCATGAGATAATATAACCGAACTTTACAGAAATGGTGTCTGGTAGGCCCACAAAAATAGTTCACTTCGGCCATTGCCACAAGTTCGAAGCATAGTTAAGACAATATATGGAAAAATCATTTTCATCTTCTGAACTGACAACATTGAAGGAAATGTAACTATATTTTTCTTGCATGATATATGGAATAATTGGCCATTTTGTTTTAATCGACAAAAAACATGTCCAGCCGCACCAAACATACATGTAGTTTAACATTGAATCCGAAATGAAAATCATTTAAAAGCAGTGAAACAAATTAAACCAAACTTACGGAGATGGTATATGAGATATCCTTTGTAGAAAGTGTTCATTTTGCAACGTTCCAACAAACTATACACGATTGCTAAGGTGTATCATTGGACCTTATGGTGATTTTCAAATTTGCTTTGGAGATATTCCAACAAATTAAACTAAACTGTACTGGATAACAAAATGCCGAAGTTACTATGAATTTTGTTTCTGCATATTCGACAACTCTTTAGTGCTGATGAAATCAAAACATTTCATGGAAGTCCATAAACAGATATACATGAAAATTATGATAGAGAAGAAATGACCAATGAGATCTAAATAGAATATCCAAAATCATCTAAGGACAGAGCTATGCAAGAGTAAGATACTCTAAGTTTTAAAGAAAATTTTCTAAAATTTATGTATTGCAAGTTTCCAAATAAAATCGGTTTTCGGGCCAGCACCGAGGTTCTTGCTACTGGCTTGGTGAAGCCCTCGGGAACAAATAGTTCATCAGCAGAGGCACCGGCCCTTTGATACCGGAATGATATAAGTATGTTCCTCTATGAGAGCTGCTCTTATTGTGCGAATTCGACAAAATCATGTCGCTTACAACGATCTTAAATTAACATTGGTTTTAATGATTAAATCATCTAATTACCATCTCTTCTAAATCCACATGAGCAAATGCGAACAAATGTTACAGGAATAATGTTCCGGTAGTCATGTCGTTGTAATAAAAAAGAGCGTGGTCGCGACAGTGCAACAAAGTTCACCATCTGCTCTGACACCATCAAAAATTAAAATTAAACTGTACTTGAATGATGCATAGAAGGTCCTTTACAAAAGCGTTTTTTTTTTTGTTATGGTCCTAGAAAAAACATGGAAACTAGCGCTGAACATAGTTTTAACCTTCGCCCTTGTGGGAAAAACGTCAATTGCCTCTATTGAAACAAACTGGGGAAGGTTTGGATCCAATAAAACCAGTTTAACCCCGCCGCAGCAGGTTTGCGCCTGTCCTAAGTCAGGAATTATTAAGCCTTTGTGTGTCTTGTCTGTTTTCTAGTTAGTTTACTTTATGTCTGTAGGAGTCTAGGATGATGTTTATTTCGCTGGACTTGATTGCTCTTTGTTCAGGGGCCGACTCCGACCTGCCGTTGGGTGTGGGGTTTTCTCACCGTTCATTGAAGATCTTATGGTGGCTTTGAGTTGTTATTACTCCCCTTTGGGTCGTTGTCTCTTTGACACATTCCCCGTTTCCCTTCTTTTTTCTATGTAGTGAAATACATGTGCATATATATAAAACAAAAATAAGTTGTCAGTGTCAACTTTACTTTATAAATGGACCCTGTGGGAAAAACAAGCAAATAAAAATCTTATGTAATGTTTGCCGTTGTCCTGGCTAATATACTTTCCTTCGATTTCCATGAAAAATAAGGCGCTGATGAACTAATTTTTTTAATAATAGGCAAAAAGCTTATTTTTTTCCTATTATTTCTATACAAATTATTTCCCATTAATAGGACAGGAGTGTGCTGAAATAGTTTGATATTCTGCTTGGTTACCCAATAAAAGTAGCATATTTGATCAAATTTAACTATCATAAGACATCGAAAATCATTTGCACAAAATTCTCATAGTTGATTCAATTTTCTGTCAAATGCGCAAGAATGATGCACAGTTTTAAACCCCCGATCCGACTTAAAGTGATTAGGAAAGTCTAGCGAATGTAAGATGGATAATGTTTTGATTGAAAAGCATTATTGTTCTTATTGTGTATTTACTGAAGTCAATGGAAAGAAGAACTGCTAAAAGCATTTTAGGTAGGCATTACATATTGCCTACATGCCTCTAAATTTTGCCATGTCTCTGGACTGTGATTTATCTCGATTCGTAAGAAACATTATCCTCAGAAAATATATTTAAAGCCATGTTCTGTATATTTTTCCATTTTCAATAAATGGGAGGCAAAAAAATATTTTTATGAAATGTTGCCTGTATTTGTATCCTTTAACGTACATAAAGGGCGTGTATTAATTTCCGGTACCTAGGACAGTATTTCTCATAACTCATATTTATGAGAAACCAATGTTTTTCAAAACTTTTTTAAGTTCTTGTTTGAAGATTTCTAAATAGAGGACTTTTGAATCGTCTTCACTCCGATAACAGATCTATTTTATACATAAAAAATTAATACATCAATGCATTGAGAGGAATCACTAATTAATGAACACTGTTAAGCTAAGGGTGATTTATATTTAATTGATTTTAAGCGCTTTGGGTTCATTTTTTTTCGTCAATTAAAATTTAGTTAAAAATTGTCATATAGGACAAATTATAAATGCAATTCAATTTTATAAATTGTTTTTTATGTGGTATATATTTATTTCAATAGGTTTAGAAATCCAGTTTTCCTTCTTACTGGTATCCGAGCATTACAGGGAGAATGTTTAATAGTATAATACAGACAAAGAACGGTAACTCTGAGTTTATATTTATAAATGCAATAAGTGTCATAGCCGTGCGTCTCCATTTGATCAAGGGATATCAAAATAAAAAGTATATACAGAAGGGCTGATACGGAACAAAATTTGAGAGAAAACAGGGTGGCCGAGTGGTTAAGGCACTAGACTTTCAACCACAACGGCCGACACCACTTCGTATCCCGCATGTCTCATGGTTTCAAGGCACCTACCCTAGCTCGGGGTTTCTATGCTTTTCAAGCTTGGAACTTCGGGCTTTCTTCTTCCACAAGCCTTGCGGCGACACGAGAAGCTCACAACAGCTTAACGGTCGTTAATATCGGCGTCGGTTTAAAGCTCGTATAGAGCTTATGTTCATTGTTGACTTGTCAAGGTTGGATGCCTGTGATTTCCGACATTAAATAAAACTTACCTTTACCTTTAAAGGATCTAAATCTTAAACGTGAAATGTTACTTCCAAGGTACTTAGCTACACTCTTTATATGTACAGACTCTGAACCTCTAGCTATTTACCAGTATCAGTGTCGAAATAGATGTTTGCAAAATTAGAGTGCACTTCATTTTAGGTATTTTGTTCTAACAGTGCTTTATGTTTGCTTGTTAAAGTTTGGTGTTCAATTTTTAGCTCGCCTGGCTAAGACCAGGATAAGCTTTTGCCATCTCTTTGCGTCCGTCGTCCGTCCGCCGTTCACTTTTCTATAATATATTATCTGAAACTACTGAGCCAACAAGGATCAAACTTGGCCACAATGCATTCAATGATTTTTTTTTCCTCTGAAACCGCAATAAAAATTTTAACAAAATTTGATAATAATAGTCCAGGAGTTGTCTCCTTCAAAGTTTGTAATGTTTGTGTTCTTATCTCATCTACGGGGGCTGCCAATGGTTAACATAGTTTCTATGAAAAATACATTTTGAAATTTCTCGGAACTAAGAGACCAATTACAGCCAACTTTGTTCACAATAATTCATTGGTAGTCCCACTTAAAATATGTTGATGATGTTCATTGTTTATTCAAGGAGCTCAGTCAGTACCCATGGTCCAGGTGAATGATACAGGCTCTTTGAGCCTCCAGTTGATTATATTATCTATACTGAGGCGACGTTTCAATTTAGAGAACGCTTCTATTATGTTCTTTCTCCATATTTAAAACAAATAAAAACGTAAACAGTGAAATGATATGGGGTAAATGCACATGATTGTTGCGCCTGTCCCAAATCAGGAATATGTTGGTGATTGACTTGTCCGTGTCTTCTTATAAAATTTTAGTTTCTTGATATTTGGGTTATTGGATGTGGTTTGTTTCAATTGATTTATCCACTTTTTTACCCTTTTTGGGGCCATTTAGGGCTTGCTATATGGTGTGAGGTTCCTCACTGTGTTGAAGACCGTACGGTGACCCCTAGATGCTTTGTTTTGGGTCGTTTTAACCTGGATATGGGATGTTGTCTCCTTGATATTTACCCCATTTCCTTTCTTTTTCAAATGAGACAAAGTTTCTCTTGATTTGTGGTAAAACCAAGCAACGGAACAAAGCTTTTGTTGTTGTTTCTTAATCTAGAAGTCTCCATATCCCTTCATCACATTTTATAATTCCAACTGCTAATATAACGTCAAATTTCATTGGTCAACGTCATGAAAAACAAAGAAATCATTTTTCTTGTCCAGGTTAAATCGTGCAGTATATGGTGACGTCATATTCAGTGACAACACGGTTTTGAGTTCAAAGAATTGGAATTATGAGAAAAAAAAGAATAAAATAAAAATGGATTTGTAAACGCGGCCTGTAACTCACAAATTCTACATAAAGTCCTTCGGACTTTATTTTGTGAGTGAGCATCGATAACTCCTCCAAAATTACTTTCATTCCTATAATAAATAACTATTTGGCACTCGTCGAGTCAACTGCAAGAAAACTTCGAATGATAAAATCATGAGCACTATGAATAACATTTCGAAATTACAAAAAAGCCAAATTTTGAAAGATTGTATCTATATCAAAATACCGCAGTTACTGTTAATTTATTTTCTACATATGCACATTTCGACAACTCATGTCTTATCAGTGAAGATCAAAACAAAACATTAGGAAGTCCATAAACCAAAACACTTGAAAGTGCTGATAGAGAACAAATAAACAAAAGGATCTAAATAGAAAAGCCAAAATTCAGCTATGGACAGATCTACATGTATGCATCACGGAGATATTCCTTAGTTTTCAACAAAATTTACAAAAATTTAGATATTGCAAGGTAATCCAAATAGAATCGGCTTTCGGGTCAGCACCGAAGTACTGACTACTTAATTGGTGAATACCCTCTGGGAGTAACAGTCCACCAGCAGAGGCATCGGCCCAGTGGTAATAAATGACAAAATACCAAAGTTACTGTTATTATCTGCATATGCGCATTTCGAAAACTCATGTCTAATCAGTGCAAATCAAACCAAAACATTATATGAGGAATTATCTCAAGAATAAACACGCCATAATTGAAATATATAGACAGTACACAAGTATGAGAGCATACATGTTTATTTGTGATTATATACTGCCATGGTGTTGGACTTGATTTTTTGTCTAAATGGCATGTTTTACATTAAATTTATATTCAATTAATGTATGTACATACATGTACATGTGAGGTGTTTGCTGTCTTTCAAGTGCAACCACCGGAAAATGGAATCAGTAAGTACATTTATATGTATTTAATTATTCATTCAAATACATTGATTTATTCCCAATGGCATGCAAAAAGGCGTAACAAAACCACACTTAATACTTCCTTAGGGAAAAATGACACAACACTGTACACATCAGTGAATTATAAATGTTACACTATAAATTTTAATGTTACAGTTTATAAATTTAACCACTTTCTGCTTAAATCTAATATATTCAGATCTTGTAATAGCAAAAAAACAACATATCAAAATGTCCGTATCTTGTCCTGAATATGAAGATTGACTAATACAACTATAACTAAGGAAATGAAATACAAGTTTAAAATGTAAGCTTCTGGTGTTGTTTTGAAAAGATAATCATAAGATTCTCTTATTATTTTCTTAGTGTATATGTGGCTTTTTATTATTTTTTCTCAATCTTTTTGTCGTTAATAACGATAGATTAAACGTAGTAAAATGTAGTTATGAAACTACCCGTCATGAGCTTGGGGCTTTGTAAAAAAATTGCAAAGTTCTAACGACACTAACACTTTTAGATTTCGAAATTGAAAGGCAGATTCAAAGTTTATTGGAGATAAGCAGTGTAAGAGTAGAAGTTTCGTAAAGTTCTCTGTGTTTTGAGATATTTATGAAAATTTTTAAGTTTTAAATTAATATGTGTAAGAGTGCTGTAACCTCAAAAACGTGGTTATCTGGAGTATGCCTTGTCATTCTGTTATTGTACTTCTGTCTGTTTTAAATACTTGGCTATTTACTCACATTAAGCAATAACAGTACAATGTACATTATTTGAATACCCGAGGGCGTCAATTGTAGATTTGATGGTCAGAATACAGTGTACAGGCGAAGCGTAGCAGAGCCTGTTAACGAATATTTTGACCGTCAAATCAAGATTGACGCCCTCGACAATTGCTATGGAAAATTGCTTTGGAGACAAAGAGTAAGATGGAAGTAATATTTGTCTTTTTGACAGGGTCGCACAGTTGTGGTTTTCACAGCAGACCATTTATAACTTGTATGAGTTTGACATAGATTTAAGTTTATGTCAAATGATGACATTGTCGGTGGACCACATATCAAGTTATTTGTGACATTTAATTCCTCACTTTCCGATTTCCAGTAGATTTGTCTCATTCAAACATTATATGTTTCTTTTTTTATTTTTTCAGTATAAGGTTATTAAATAATGACAGACGATGTCACAAGAAAAAAGTTTACGGAACGATTCCTAGATCTGCTCATAGATTGTTTTTATTTTGGTACAGCAAAAGTCTTCTTCGCTAGCCCGCTCATCTCCTCTTCACCCTGACAGCTTAATCTGCCAAGGATAAAGACGAGAGGAGTGGATCGTAGTAACCATTGGCTAGCGAAGATGAGTATACGTTAGAGAAGGAGAGTTTATGTTTCATTTATATTCAAATAAAAGGCATGATCAGAATTACTGAACTTCTTGTAAAATAAATTTGCTCTTTTTTTAAACCATTCGCTTTAGTATATTTAAAATATTTCTATTTTAACAGCTATTTTCTGTAATTACCCACGTTGCTAGTGTAAGCATGGATTCCCTCTGCTGGTACCATAAAGATGGATGTTTCAGCCATACCGAACCAGTAGTGTTTATGCATTCATTAAGATCTTTGTCAAGCTGCCTTCTTCTTTCTTAATTTAGGTTCCCTTTTCCGTTTACAGACATTCTCTAGTCCATATTTTGTGATTTTATACATTTGTCTTATATTTTAAAACGATTATAGATAAAGATTAAGTTTAAATTGCAAAAATGTTCAGCATATCAAAATCTACCTACCTGGCAGTTTTCCAAGATGGCCACCAATAAGAACTTATTTTAACATTGAACCCCAAAGGAACCTTCTCCTCCGAAACTACTTTTCCTGTTGGAGTCAGACTTTGTCGCCATTGTCTTTTGTTGGCCCACTTTGAAAAATGTCCCCAGTAAGTTTATATAAGATCCAAGATGCCTGCCAGCAGAGATATAGTCTATCCTGTGGAAATGCATTCAAATATCTTCTTTGAAACTACATTTTTGTACTTTAACAAATCTTAACAAAATTAAGTAACACTAGTCCTTAGGTTAAACTTATTTTATTTGCTCATATAAGGGATAAGACACAAGTTAAACAAACTTATGAAGTCTTCTCCCGCATATACAATTTTTTACAATAATATATTAGAGCATGCTTATACATATAACAACAAATATATAGCAATGTCTTTTCATAAGAATAACAAAAAAAGATTAAATTGCAGTGATACATATATAATGATAGAAACAATATGGTTGTTATTTTTGGTGGTGTGTGTGGTGATCAAACAACAAGAAATCTCTCCGACTTTTTGATATTTTCGTATACGAGCTTAAATATTCATGCTGAAATATTGCTGAAGTTGGCGTTAAACAACAATCAATCAATCAATCAATCATTTTGGGCATCGGTTAACTAGTCCTTTGGAGGTACCCTTCAAATTTTGTGATGTTAATGTTGATATGTCATTTAAGATGGCCACAACAGTGTGGAAAAAAAGTTAAACATAAAACCCTATGGAAAATACATTCAGAAGATCTTCTCCTCTGACACATTTGGCCATATTACTTTGAGGTATGTTAACAGCCTAGAAAATGAGACCCTTTAACATTTAGTTTATTTGGGCTGACTCTTGTCACCCATGCCAGGTGAGCTATGCAAGCTCTTGAGATCATCTAGTTTTGATATCTTTTCAATCCTATTGGTATTTTTTCTCTATCAGCTTTTATAAATATATCAGTTTATGGAAAAGAAAATGTGCAGTTACTTCCTTTACATCCATTGGTTTTTGTTGGTTTTTTTCATCTTCATTTTATTCAAATGTATTGTTGACAATCAAAAAAACATGTTGATTTTTACCTGTATCCGGATGTGACAGGTAGGTCGTTAATCAAGGTCTGACAAGGATACAAGTTAATTGACAACATTGTTTTATTTCCCGTCAGTTTACCGTTATATAAGTATACAATTATAAGATTACTTATTCTAAAAATGGAGATTTTTCAGAGAACAGTAGTTTTTCTTTTGTGTTTTATTTTTGCAATTAATTGCAATCCACTAAAACAAGAAAAAATTAATACGGCAACATCACCTTTACAGGATTTAGATGCAGCTAATTTAGAAAGTATGTATTGTTAAATATTTATTTAAAATTCTCAAACGCCACCATATTAATCAACGTCAAAATTGCTTCAACGTTACGGTTTTTCATGAATTTACAAAAAGAACGAACGCAATACTTTTCATATTTATTTCTATTATCATTTTTATTAGTACAATTGCTTCCGAAGTTACATTGTATCTTATCAACAGATATGTTGCCATATATATATTGTGATGGTTATGAAAATAAATATTACATAATATGTGCATTTATTTACCATTTTCAAGAGAAAGTTGGTTAGAACTGAAATCACAACTTGCTTGTGGATAATGATCATCAGTACGTGGGCGTATGTTAAAAAGTAGGGGTATTTCATTTTGGCGCACGTAAATTATTTCAAATTCGCCCAAATGAAATGCGCCGTGATACCTACATAGACATGTTTACTTTTATGTACTTGTAGGTATAACGAGATAGATATCAAATTCATTTCAATATCATTTGATGAACTTTTATTTTCTCATCTGTTGACAACGCAATGTCCATAGGCCGGTGTTAACATTTTAATAACGAAATACACGAAACATGCATTCAATTTTTGATGTAGAAGTCCTGTTTGGAACTTTTTTTCATATCATAAATGATTTACTCGATGTGCTCCATTGTGGTTACAATTAGTAAGAACTTTTATACGTCACACGAACTCAAGTAAGATAAGAATTCGGATACAATGAAAGATCATGATAGTATTGTTACATGTCTTGTAGGATATTGGTGATAACCTTTAGACAATTCCTAACCACCTTCTCATAATTTGTCTCTTTGTGGCTATGAATAAAAAATATACTGATGTTGCAAATCCAAAAAGAATAAAAGCATAAGTATGTCGATAAGACGGTTATCAATATAATTGAAACTACAGAAACTACAAAAATACCACCGGAGTTGACATGTTCCACACGGCGTGTGTCTCCTACAAAGCAGGAGATGATTACTCTACCGGTGCATCTGATATCACCCATGGTTTTTATTGGGTCCCTGTTGTACAACTTTGTATGTGTATGTGTGTGTGTCTTCATTTTTTTCTTTTCCATGCCGCACTCATGTTATGTCTCTGGTTCTTTGTTTTTTTCCGATGTTGCTATATCCTTGGATCATTCGATTTAGATTGACTGTTCGGTTCTCAAATCTAATTTTTTTTTTATTAATTTCCTATTTATAGTTGTTTTCTCAACATTATATGTACTGAGACAAAGATAAATTGCAAATTCTTATTACGCACATTCCTGAAATGAAAAACTTTACAATCGGTTGATGCAATCGCTGGGCGAGGGGGACGGGGGTGCAAAATGAGGTATTGAAACAAAATTATTAACAATAATCATCATGTCTGAGAATAACTTCACCTTCTTTTGCGATTAGATACATCATTTTTGACCCGGGATATTTTAACTAAGGATAATCATTTTATCCTCTCCTGAAATATATATTATTTCAATTTTAACAGAACAAATATCGTACCTTTTTTAAAAGCAGAAAAAAACTGTTTGTCGACTATGACCTTTGGAAGTAAAAGCCGCGCGCAAGTGCATTTAAGATCGAGGATTATCATCTTATTCAAAGTCCCTGTGATTGTATTAAGAGCTTTCGTTATGCAATTGAAAATATCATATATTCGCCAAAGTTTTTTTTCATATTTTGAGATGAATTTGTCAAGTAGATTTCCAATTATATATACCAAACTATTTCGTAATTACTTTTCTAAGCGCTATGTGAGAGTTTGAGGAGAAAAAAAGAAGTCTCTCTGTGCTGAAAAATCACTCTGTCCTTATTTAACTTAAGCTCTTCCAAATGTGTTGATTTTATTTGAAACGAAGGGACATATTTGTCAAAATGTCAATCTCTTTAGAACTAAAAATCTACTATACTTAATAATTTTTTTGTTTCACAATTACGTAATTTCTAACAAAAACATAAAATTCTTGTAAGTGCAGTTGTATATTTAAGATGCATACATAAATCAAATGACGTACAACATGTATACCAAACTGGTAAACAAAAAGTTTTTGTAAATTAGTTTGTTTCTTGTGCTATTAAATATAATTGATGTCGTCCGGCTACATCTATTGTCTCCAATGCGTTTTTGTATACATTCATTTTTATTTATATAAAAGACCAACTTTGATGTGTCATGTTTATGTTTATGAGAATCTTTCTGATGGCTATTTTATGTCTCTAATAATTAATTTGTGCGAAACGTAGACTAATTGATACTATATGTTTTTTTCTACTATTTGCGCTTATTTGTAATCTTTATTTGACTAATTTTCATTTATATAAATAATACTGTCCTTTCGAAAAGTAGCAATAGTTATAAGTCACTGTTGTGTTGATTTATGCTTCCCTTCATATTTTGTTCCCCCTTGACCAAAAAAATATTTTGAATATATTACTAGTATAACTAGTATATAAGAAAAAGTAGATTCATAAAATAACGAATTTACTGTAAATTTCGTCTTTGCAGATGACAATTTCGACAACTTATGTCTCATCATTATATTTTCTAATTGATGTTAGATGCTTACTATAGACCAAAAGAAACTTTTGAAAATGTTCGGACTTATTACATTATACTAGAAATGTAAATCTCAAAATTGTGATGTTTATATAAATAAAAAAATACCGAAGTTACTGTTAATTTATTTTCTGCATATGCGCATTTCGACAACTTATGTCTCAAAAGTGCAGATCAAACCAAACAATTTGGAAGTCCAGAAACCGAACAACGTGTAAAAGCTGATGGACAGTTTTTAAATCAGGTCGCAACTTTGTGATAGCCTAGTACATATTTTTTTTCTTTGATTTTCGTGAATTACAATCTTATTGCAAACTATTTTAGCCCTTAACAGAGAAACAAGAAAAGCATTACTTAAACTTATCGGTGATGAACTGGGCACAACAAGAGCTGTGATGAATTCTATACAGCCAGAAGTGAGGAAATGTCAGCAACAAGTTGATCAACGTTTTGCCGAGTGTGTACACTGTGTTGACTTGAAATGTCAGAACAGGTCAGATAAAATTATATTTTCCAGTATACTACTAAACTCTGAGCATTCAAGCGAGTGAGTGAAAAGAGTTATTATGAGCACTAATGATCACTTATTATAATGTTATTTTGCATTGAAAGAAAAATATTCCAATAGTGTGCTAAATAAAATCTTTTTTTATCCTGAATCGGTTATTGAGAGTTGTTAGTTTGTGTAATCATAGATATATTAGACATGCAAGTCCTGTTGTTCATTACTTTGAATTTAATCAGAGGAGAAAACATCTTAAAGAGTTTACCAAAGATAGCGTTTGAAATGAACAATTATAATCAGAAACCGAAAAGTTTTAATGTTTAATTTACATACATCCTCTTCCTATATCTAGTTCCCATATAGAATAATAAAAGTATGAATAAAACCTAAATTGGGCAGTGTACTAACTACAAGACAACTATCTTGAGAGAAAGAAAAGAATAATACCAAACGTATTTGGAGAGATTTGGCAAGGAAAGACATTCTGAAGCATGCTACAGTGTTGTGCCATAATTTAACGGCAAAGACATTTTTTCAGTGCATTTCATACAAATTCACATCTAATTCAAAAAATTGTTGAGAAGTCATTTCCCAACAGATTTTGATAAAAATTGTTTCAAAAGATTAGAAATTATGTAGATTTTAATTGTTTATTTGCTCAAAGATTTATCTGCATAGAATTTCATTTTGTAATGATTTGATTACAAGTGATATATTTTACAATTTCACTTTAGTTGAAATTTAATATAAGTAGAGAGGAAAATATTTTTACTTAGTGTTTAAATTGTGAGAAAATAAAAATGGGCTGAGCAATATTTATGCCTAAATAAACAAATGAAATTTAAGCAATTCTCCGTCTTCTGAAACAAATTTCACCAAAATCTGGCAAGGAACAACTTCACAATATATTTTTTAAAAGATTCAATTTTAAATGAAATGCACAGCAAAAAATTACTTTGCCGTTAAATTATGGCACAACACTGTATCATCACTTAAAACCGAAGTTACGGTCAACTAAGTTTCCGTAGATAGGTCTTTCCACAACTTATGTCTCCCAAGTGCTAATCAAATCAAAACATTTGAAGTACCATATACAGAAAGATGTATAAAACTGACAAAGAACAAATTACCTGAAGGATCTAATATGAAAAGCCAAAATATTATTATATTATGTTAATATAATGTTTTGTTTTCATATGCAGAGAAAAAATATTTACACAGTTTGATATGTGATTTAACCAAGGAAAGAGAGGCTCGAGTAGTTAATTAAAACAAGTAGTGCTGCTGGTGAGGAATTAATTTCCGAAATGGCCATACAGGTCATCAAAATTAATTGCAGTTGGAATTAACCGTAACCTATGTAATATTGTCTCATGTTCATTTACTCCACATCCTTTCGACAAATATGAAAGTATTTCAACCGATTCTTTTCTTTTAGTGCCTATCCAGAGCGTACTTTCGGTAATGCGGTCTTTTGGAAACTTAGTCTATACAGAATGTGAAATGTTTAGTGTTGTGATATGTCTTCTTTCAGGTACAAAGAATGTAACGGATCAATAAAAATAATTGCTCCAAACAGTGGTGGTGTTTCAGTATCAAATTCTGTTAACGAGAGAGGAACACCAATAACGACTGTTTGTACTGTAATGTGGGGACAATCTGAGGCGTGCACGTCAGTGATGAACCCGGATGGAATTTTCGCTACATCCGTTAATACGATGGGAAACAATCTACATGTTCATCTACAAACAGCAGTGAATGATTTGGGAGATAATGTGGGAATTTTCGTTAATCAGATGCAAAGTGTAGTAGGTGATATAAACGGTACACAAATGTCAAATGAAGAATTGGAAAGAATGCTTGCTGAACTGAACACTGGATTGAGCGCAATGCATTTTGACATGCAACAGATGATGAGTGGATTTGGACAAAATATGCAGCAGTCAATGAACAACATGGGTGCATCACTGTCTCAAATAGGCCCAAATATACAACAGTCCCTCTCAGGTATTGGTCCAGATATCAACAGAAAAGTGCACCTAGCAACTAGTGGTCTGTCTCAAATCGGACCTAATATTAATAGAAATGTACAACAAGCAACACGTGGACTATCACAAATTGGGCCAAATATAAACAGACAAATGTCCGGATGGCGTGGTGGATTGAACAATATGTTGTACAATATGCATCAAGGTCTTGGACAATGGAGTCAGAACTTTGGTCAATCCTTAAATAACATGCTTTGTAAGTATTCATATATTGAACTAAAATCGAAGTTCGCTTTGTTTTCCCTTATATCCTAACATACGCCCAATTTGACGTACATGTAATGCTGATATCAAATTTCCAAGAAAAGTATCAAATCGACTCCACGCACATCGAAGCTTTTAGTCCTTAAAATAAATGTTTAAAATAATCCCATAAATATAATGCGATTATGATATTTTTTAATGTTTTAATTCGGACTAGAGATACTGTAACTGAGAACTGGACCGTCAGTCAAACAAGAATAGTCCGAGGACAATGCCAACTTTGGGCACACACAGAAGCAAAATCATTGCAGTAGCACAACAGAAAAATTGCATGCCCTTTGGTCGGTAGATTGAAAAGCAAATTACCCCAAATATTGAGCTCTGTAAATATATCAACAGTTAAGTCGTTCAGTACTTTTATATAGGACTCAAAAGCAATATTTTAAAATTAACAACATCTTAAGTTTCATTAGTTATAAAGCTAAGGCATATCTGTCCCTAACTGATTGTGGCCTCAAATTAGGTTCTTTTTGTTATTTGTCCTATCTATTCTATACTATGTTTTGACTTTGACCTTCTGAATGTTTGATCTTCATATCCATCGAATTTCTTGGCTTTCGTAGATAGTCTAATCTAAGACAAAAACCTCTCTCGGAATGTTTATCTTATTGATTGTGCTGAAGGTTTATATTTCCAACCTATGAACATTTTCCGCGCAATGGACTATCCCATTTTTCTTGTTTAATTTTGACCTATGCTATCAAACCACTATGCCATGAAAATGAAACGATTTTGTAGTTGATAAAGATGATTTTCTAAAATCAGCAGAGGAGTACAGTCACGCATAAAAAGGAACACATGTTATATATTTAACTCTATGCTGATACTAGTGAGGTATTCTTGGACAAACAAAACTTGCCCAGAGAAGATGACAAAAAAGACTGTGATTAATTAGAGACTCATCGTATTTTCTTGAAGTTTGGATGAACTATGATAAGAATTAACAAATCAGAAGTGAAAAAAATTAGTACTGAAGTTGAAGTAATTTCGAAATCAAAAACAAATAATGAGAGGGGTGGTAAAATGAATGGCAAATGTAAAAGAAGATTGTTATGGACAAATTTTGATATAATAGTATTTATTTGATTGTTTTTTGTTTTTGTGGAGCTCTTCAACAAGATCGTTGAAGGTATTCCTTTTCATCGGTTTTGTGACAACCTTCCTAATCCATAATTTCTTAACAACCTGTGTAGCATATTTATGAAGAAAAAAATAGTAATATAATCTTAATTTTGAGAAAATGAAGCGCTATATTTTTTTCTTTTTTTGTACAAAGACTTTTTTCTTATTAGTCATTAGCCAAATAAACAAAGGATATTGTCAACAGACAACTTTAACTAATAGTTTTTTTGACCAACTCCTTAACTCCTTGACGGAAACAGCGATAGTACTTTAGTGTTTTTGGCAAAGTTACGCTGCTGGTAACTGTTATGTTAACATTTAAATTAGTGCTACCTTGTATTAAAGAGTTTGCTTTTATGTTATTATTGTCAGTTCTAACATGGCTCTTGTTAATCGATAACCATATATTTCGCACATGCACATATTGTATCAGAATATGAGTAAACGGGATGAAAAAACAACAATTTTGTTCGTCTTAGTTTATGAAGGAAATAAAGGTTAAGAAATAACTAAATACCGAAGTTACTGTGAATTTATTTAGCAGTTGTTAACAAAATCATGCCATTCAGACACGTAATTATGTTTTTGGGGTTTTTTTTTTTTTTGTTTTTTGTTTTTTTGTTTTGTTTTTTTGTTTTGTTTTTTTTTTTGTTTTTTTTGTTTTTTTTTTTGCTTTCGATTTGAATTTTGAACTTGTATTTGATTGAAAACGTCAGCTTGTGTATTGTGACGTCTTAGACACAGACATCAATGGGGTCGGGAAATCCGCCTTCTCTTAGGTCGCTTCAGAATGGAAAATTTCATTTTCTGTTATGTTAAAATTGAAATAATCCATGGCAGGTATATGGTTATTGTCATTTAACCACAGGTAAAATGCGCATATGCAGAACGTAAATTCACAGTCACTTCGGTATTTAGTTATTTGTTACCATTGGGTCGATGCCACTGCTGGTGGACTGTAAGTCCCCGAGGGTATTCACCAGCCCAGTAGTCAGTACTTCGGTGCTGACCCGAAAGCCGATTATTTTGGGAACCTTACAATATCTAAATTTTTGTAAATTTTGTTGAAAGCTAAGGAGTATCTCCCTCATGCAAAGCTCTGTCCTTAGCTGATTTTGGCTTTACATTTAGATCATTTTGGTTATTTGTTCTCTATCAGTTTAAAACATCTTTGAGTTTATGGTCTTCCAAACGTTTAGATTTTATCTGCACTGAAGAGACATAAGTTGTCGAAATGCGCATATGCAGAACGTAAATTCACAGTAACTTCGGTATTTAGTTATTAACCACGGGCTTGGCCTTTATATTCCTAAATTTAACCCCTCGCTAACGCTCTGATATATATTCGAATATAAAGGCCTAGCCCAAGGTTAAATTTCCAATAACCATATACCTGCCATGAATTATTTCTTAATTTTCCATATTCATTTTTGTTTGAAATATAAAAGAAGTGATGATTCTCATCATCAGTCTCTAATTGAGCTTTAGGATCGGGATAAAAGTAAAATATAAGTTCTAGTTTGTCTTATTCTCATAAAAATTCATCAAACTTTAACTAAAATCTCCGCAATATGTTTTTAGCTCACCCGTCGTCCGTCCATAAACTTTTACATTTTAATCTTCTTCTCTGAAACCACTGGGTCAAATGAAACCAAACTTAAAAGAAATGTTCCTTGGCATGAGGAGACTAAAGTTTGTAATTTTGGTGCAGATCAGAAAACCAACTGTGGCTGTGGCTGAAAATAGAACATAGGGGTAAATTGCAGTTTTTGGCTAATAACTCGAAAACCGTTACAGATATCAAAAATCTGAGAGAGGTAAAAATTATCAGCATCATGAGATCTTCCCACTGTGAAATTTTGAAGAAAATCTGAAACCCATCTCGGAGTTATAGCCCTTTTATCGTTAAATTTTCAAAATGTTTGCATTTTTTATTTTTTATTTGAAAAATGTGTAACAGATAGAGGTCAAGTGTAAATTGCAAAAATGTTCAGCATATCAAGATCTACCCACCCTGAATAAAACCTTTGTAGGAGTTATTGCCCCTTTGTCACCGAATTTTTTAAATTTTCGTATTTTTCATCTTTTATTTCCAAAACTATAGAAGATGAAGGTTAAGTGTAAAATGATGAAATGTTTGCCATGCTGTGGCGACTTCAAAACTGATGTTGAAAATTGTTCCTTGACCGCCATTTTCAAAATGGCCGCCAAAAAGGGCGGGAAAATTCAACATTGTCCGATTTCAATGGAATTTGGTTTCCAAATAGATATTGATGTTGCGATTCAAAACCAGCGTTGAAAATTGTTTGTTGACTGCCATTTTCGAAAAGGCCGCCAAAAAAGGCAGGAAAATTCAACATTGTCTGAATTCAATGACATATGGTTTCCAAAATGGTCTTGATGTCGTAGCTTTAAAACTGATGTTAAGAATTGTTCGTTGACCGCCATTTTTAAAATGGCCTCCAAAAAGGCGGGAAAATTCAACATTGTCAGATTTCAATGAAATTTGATTTCCAAGTAGATATTGATGTTGCGACTTCAAAACCGATGTTAAAAATTGTTTTTTGACTGTCATTTACATAATGAAGTCTCGACTTCAAAACTGGTGTCGAAAGTGGTCCTTAGCAAGAACGTTTTTTTGTCAAAAAAGCCCAACAAAGAAATATATTAAAACATGACCAGACATTAAAAACAGTTCAAGATACCGGAGGTGTTTGAGCTACGAAAGTTTGCGAAACTGAAGATCAACTGTATAACTTACAATGTTACCTTGATTGTGGCAACTGAAAGCCAGGTGAGCGATACAGGCTCCTGGGAGCCTCTGGTTTCATACACGATTTATCCATGGTATCTACGAACTTTTTATATACTTATATAATCTCTTGTTATACACAATTGTCAGCCGTATTTGATTGGGTTGATTCCCCGAGAGATTCTTTTGGAAAGATATTCGTTCGGTCACATTCTTCTCTACTTAATATATGCATGTAAAGAATAAGTCTTTTACTGAAATATTCTTTCTCTTCCTTAACAGCTGGAATGTTTGGTCGCTGGAAAAGGCAAGCTAAAATTATATCTGATCCTTCTCATGAGGTTAGATGTGAGAATATGTTGAAAAACTCAACTGTTTGTGCTGAATATCGGGCAAAATGCCAGTCATGTCCACAAACAAGTAATGTCACGGACAAAGATTTAGTTAATCAAGGTGAGTTATATGATTCTTCATAATGTATCATCCAAATGCCATAAAACAAGCGTTATGGCTCTTTGTCACTCGATTTTAAAACGCTCTGGAGGATATAGAGCGTACGTAGACGCTTTACAGAAAAACATAACGTCAGAGTAGAAATTATAATATTCTGACGTCAATTTTAACAGGAAAACCGTCCAAAAGCAATTTTGTTGATTCTTTGTGTCACGTTAGGATAACTACGGACCTTTTTGAAAAAAAAGCTAGTGTCTTATGTATATCCTTGTTACACATACCACTGTAACGATATTCTTATTAAACGAGCTTCAACAGTGGCTGAGTATAACATTGGAGTTATTACTTCTTATCTTGAAATGTGAGCCTGTTCGGTCAACGAAATGTCGTAAACAATTGAACGTTTTATCTATGACACTCGTTTTTTTATATTTAACGTGTTTAGTGCATAAGCGTACTTAGGCAATGCACCCGATCTTAATCCCTTTTCTCAGAATTATAAATGCAAAAGTACAATGGGTCTACATTTTGGTTAAGTTGACACTTTGAAACTACAAATCGGAAATCAGTCCTGGCAACCATTTTTAACTGGTCCATGTTTTTGTTTAAAGAAATACTCTAAGGAAAAAACTTGTAAAACATAAATATTCATTGCATTGCTGGGTTATGGTATGGATTGCTAAATATGTATAGACACAAATTTTAATATAATAATGAAAGATACATAAATCCTTAATTTCAGTTTGCGGAGATGCAATAGTGGATAAGGTTATGAGAATCAACGACAAATTGGTAGAATTAACAGAAATAGAAGCTGCTGTAATAGGTTCAAGGACAATCATTGATCGGGTAAGATTATGTAATTAAAAAGATATGAATGGAATGCACATGAAAGAAATAACAATACAAACAGGGTAGGATGAAGCAAGAATTCACAATACAGTAATAATACCGAAGCTAGAGCCAAAATCATAAATTCAGAATGGCAATATAAGGATTACATACAGAAAGAGAACGTAAACGACAAAGACGAAGCAAACAGAACATAATATCAACGCCAAAAACATTGTAAACCCCTAAGAAAACAGGAGTGTAAAGAGGTGCTCCGGATGGATGAGCATGGTCCGATTCACATGTGACATCCGTTGTATAGGTTATAACGATATATGGTGTTTACATATAATGTATAATGTTTTTGTAATGTTCAGTAGCTGATTGGTTGATGTAATTTTCTAACGCTTAGACAAGACCAATTAAAAGCCAGGAATTCAAAAATTCAAAAATTGTCCTTACAAACTTATTAATCCGTTGAACAAAATTATTCATAAAGGATATATATACAGCATTGTTGTTAAATCTTTACTTCTGGTTTTTGTTGGCAAAGATATTGATCAGCTCCTAAATGCTTTAAACTGTAACTAAATTAAAACATTTTTTCATATTGGCAGTATTTGGCATTGCACAATATAATGTTATTCTTTCTTAATTGATGATGTTGTTATACGAAATCTATTTAGAAGCGTTTCAATTGAAGTTTTGTATGTAAGAAGGCTTGATATCATAGTCAACGGAAATTATGTCCTAAGCTAGCTGTCAGTAACTGCGAGCATACCCATGTGTTTTGTCTTCATGTTTTATTTACTTCATTGTAAAGGTACTCGTCTTGTTAAGTTGGACTTTTTTCTAGTTTGAATTTTACTGTAAGTCTTTTTGTGTATTTATTTTTTAGCCATTAACCACACATAGGGGAGGGTTTGGATTCAAGAAAACGAGTTTCACCCCACCGCAATTTTTCGCCTTTCCCAAGTCAGGAATATGTTGGTCAATGGCTTGTCCTTGTCTTCTTATAAAATTTTAGTTTCATAATATTCGGGTTATTGGATGTGGTTTGTTTCCATTGATTTACTCACTTTTTGCGCATATGCAGAAATTAAATTAACAGTAACTTCGGTATTTTGTTATTTTTTACTTTTTTGGGACCATTTAGGGCTTGCTATATAGTGTGACGTTCGTCACTGTGTTGAAGACCGTACGGTGACCCCTAGATGTTTTGTTTTGGGTCGTTTTAACCAAGAGATGGGATGTTGTCTCCTTGACAATTACCCCGTTTCCTTTCTTTTTCATATGGAAATATGAGGCCTTCGATCATATTACATTTGTACATGAATTCCGCTCAAACAGGTACTAGGGGCCGCCTTGAACCTACTATGAGGTATGAGCAGAGATCATTGTTGAAGGCCTTATGGTAACTTAAGGATGAAGAACAACATAAAAGCGCTGTTCCACTGCTTTGTATTACCATGAAATTGTAGAGAATTTGTCTCACGTACATTTACTCCATTTCCCTTTATGGCTTAATGATATCTAAAAACAAAATATGTGCCGATCTGTCATTACATATTTCCTGTTTGTTTGAAATCAATTCCAATGGATTTTCGATGCATAAAATCAATGATTTATAGTTAGAATTTCAATACTTAGGTCTTGCATCAGAATTTTAATAGCCATTTTTGTAGCTGAAATATGTTTGGTTGTTTTATATTTATGAACAATATAAGCTAATGCTTTTGGAAACAGTAGTAAATTTTGATTTAAACAATTAAACAATAACATGAAAACAAAATGATTGATGTTGTGCCTCAATAAATGCAAACTATAAGAACAGCACATCTTAATTATAACCAATTTTGTCAATTTCTTTAAATGATATATTTTTTAAAAATATAATTATATAAATAACCCATTCATTCAGTTCCCTTCTATTCACCATGTCAATATTGTTATATCATTTCAGATTGAATTAGACAAGTCATCATGGAATGCTGAAAATTTTTCGTTCCAAAAAATGTTTATTAATACAAATATTAAAGGCCAGCCAATGCGATTTACTTCCAAATCGGCTCTAGAAATTTTAGACTTGCGTAAAACAGGAACAACAATTGCAAAACAGATCTGGAACTACTGGAATGATCCTGCTATTCAAAAACCTAAATAAAGGGGTTCGAAATTTAACGCTTCGTGTACAACCTGTATTTATTAATTATCTGAATATCAGATCCGACAATTTAATACATGTCACTGAGGACATATCGGTGTATACATTTCCGGTCTAATTGTTATAGAGTCATACCTATTTGTACTTTGTACATATTTGTTACATGATTTACATTTATTTCGTGTGTTTCTCTTTTATGTAAATTTAAACAGTTTGTTTTATTATATCATACTTTTGTACATGTATGTAATCCAATGATCCAAATTAATAAATTGTTTGTTTGCTTTATACATCGTTTCGAGCTAATTTATCGGTGGAGTTAGGGGAATTTGTGTATTAATGTTAAGAAAATAACCACACATAAATTTATTTCAATTTGACTGTTCTTTGCCAAGATCAAACCTCAAATAACAAAACAGGACCAATATCAATTATTTAAGATAGCAGACCTAGGTTAAGGGAGACAACTGTTAAAATCAATAAAGAGTTTGAAACAGTCAGTTTCATTGATGCTTTTCAAGCATTGATATGAAAAAAAATTGAAATCACCTATGTTACTTAGAAGCTTAGAATATATTCATGAAAATGATTAAAACAAGCATGCAAGCGATTTTTATGTCCCTTAACCTAGGTTTTCCTCCGTAACATTATCTTACACGTGTATGTGTATTGAATAGTGATCATTCAAATACAATGTAGAATAATGCAAAATCACAGCCACTCGGATCTTATGGATCCTATGAGATGTTCATTACTGAAATTCAATGTATAAGTTTATTTAGTAAAAAGTAATGAAATAAATTAAAGATTAATTCTTATTTGCCCTCGAGAAATTTCACCTTATACGATTAATATATATTTGTTGAGCCTTTGCCACAAACTTTGGTCAATATGGAGGGCTCCTCTAGAATACAGCGCAATATTTGACTGCAATGGCAGGGTTCTTTTCTTAGAATTAAGTCATGCCTTCAAATATGAATTTCTTATGATATGTATCACAGGTTTACTGAACGAAACAGGAGAGCTTCAATGGAAGTGTTTTGAATGGACAGCGGACAGATAGTATAAATTTGTTTAGGTAAGACTTTCGCATTAGGCACAGTTATCCCCGTGACCGCCTTATTTATAAAGGCTGCAAAAAAATTCCGTCACCTACGATCATTAGAAATATTCTATTCACCACACATAGGGAGAGGGTTTGGATCCAAGAAAACGAGTTTAACCCCATCGCAATTTTTTGCGCCTGTCCCAAACCAGGAATATGTTAGTAATTGGCTTGTCCTTGTCTTCGTATACAATTTTAGTGTGTTTATAATCGGGTCATTGGATGTGGTTTGTTTTCATTGATTTGTTCACTTTTTCGCCTTTTTGGGGTCATTTAGGTCATTTTTATGTCCATTAACCTAGGTCTACCTCCTCACACATGTATGTGTATTGAATACTGAACATTACACAGAATAATGCAAAATCACAGACACTCGGATCTTATAGATCCTATGAGATGTTCATTACTGAAGTTAAATGTATAGGTTTATTAAGTAAAAAGGAATGAAAGGAATTAATTAATTTTTATTTGCCCTCGAGAAATTTCATCTTATATGATTATAACTTCATTACTGAAGTTAATAAATGTATTACGTCTTCTATCGTCTTTTGTCGGGCAATGTATGACAGCGATTGTAAGATTATTTTGTCAGTTAAGTTTAATGTTTGTTGACGATCCCGCACCCATGGATCATTAGGTAAAAAAGCATGGATGTAGCGTTGGTCGACAATTAGCAATGAACTCCGCTCAGGCCGGTGCTAGGGGCCGTCTTGAACTTGCTATGAGGTGTGAGTAAAGCTCATTGTTGAAGGCCTCGTGGTGACTTCAAGATGAAGAACAACAATAAAAGCGTTGTTCCATTGCTTATTATTGCCATGTATTTTGAGACTTTGTCTCATTTGCATTTACTCCATATCCCTTAATTGTTAATTGCTATATGGTGTGAGGTTCCTCACTTTTTTGAAGACCGTACGGTGATCCCTAGATGATTTGTTTTTGGTCTTTTAACCTGCAGATGGGATGTTGTCTCCTTGACATTTACCTCGTTTCTTTTCTTTTTCAAAATGTTGATATCAGTCATATGGGGAAAAAATGAAGTTTCGGTTCAAACTGTGATTTTAAGATTCATTTTTATTGAGATGACATAAAATACAAAAAAAAAGTATTTCAGGCATTTAAGTGGCAACTCAGTGATACCCTATGCGTTTTTCAATATGATACTTTCAGATCATTCCTACACTTCCGGAGCACCTGATAATACCTCGGTTTTTATAGGGGTTCACACTGCTAGTGCTTTAGTTTTGTGACGATTTTGTTCATTTTTTGTTTGTTTGTTATGTCTTTGTCATACTGTCTCAATTCGTGTTGCTGTGAATTGCCGTGATTTTGGATTTATGATTTTAGAATTTCCTCTTTCCTCGTTCTTGCTTCGGTGTTCGTTTGCCGATGTATTCTACTAGATACTGTTGTCATTATCGTGATGTGCAGCTTTTTCTGATCGCTTATTTACTGTTACGAGGTGTGTATTACAGCATGCAACAGAAACATTAGGCGCATATTTTGCACGAAAGAGTCAGATCAGATTCTACAGCAAAATGATAGTTGATTTGAATCGAATTTCATCAAAGCAACCCCTTCTTAAAAAATTAATATGATAAGAGTTTTCAAGTATTTTCAGACAAAATTAAAATTCAAACTTCAGTCTTTGAAGCTCTAGTGACATTCACTCGTTATATAGAAAAAAGAAGGGAAACGGGGAATGTGTCAAAGTGACAACGACCCAAAGGGGAGTAATAACAACTCAAAGCCACCATAAGATCTTCAATGAACGATGAGAAAACCCCACACCCAACGGCAGGTCGGAGTCGGCCCCTGAATAAAGAGTAATCAAGTTCAGCGAAATAAACATCATCCTAGACTCCTATAGACATAAAGTAAACTAACTAGAAAAAAGACAAGACACACAAAGGCTTAATAAATTTCGTAACTTAGGACAGGCGCAAACCTGCTGCGGCGGGGTTAAACTATAACTTATATAAAGATAGTTTTGCCCACAGATACATAAAAATATGAACGAATCTCAAGGTTTCACAGAGTTTGCTACATTTTAAAGCAAGTACTTATTTGCCATACGCTTGACCCTGAGGTGAACATTAAAGTCAAGCGCTGGTTCTTATTTTGGAATTGTTTCATCGCGTCAGTTGTACTTGAAGAGGGTTCAAGTATTTTTCTCATTATTTGTTCTTGTTTTCGTGTTATACGAGAAGATTTGTAAAGATGTTGACTTCAGATTGTTTTAGGAGTTTCTCCTGTAATTCTTCGTTTTGTTCATATATAACACGAAGAATCATGGGTGCTATTCTAATATTTTTGGATCTTCCAATGTGGTTGTCCTCTCCAATGCATAAGATCCCTTGTTCAATCGTCATGTTTTTGGTCCTTAAAGGGCAGTGACTGATATTCTCAAATTACTAATTGTGGTTTATTGCAAGACATCATTTCGCTTGGGCTTTGTACAGCGCTTTGTCTCGGAGTAGAAATTTGTTGTAGCGATGCATCGACCTGGTTGTGACCATACTATTGAATTTGAGTTCCTTAACAGGTTCAGCTTTGTAATCAGATGCTGAAGTCGCAAACACAACTCTCTAATATAAATGAACCATATCACTTTCGAAAAACGGGAATTTCAACTTCGTCACTTTAGACTCTCTTCTGCTCAAATAGTCAATTTAAAAAAGGAAAGAGCAATAATCCACTGCTATAAAAAGCCGATTTTTGGAATTAAATAAACATATCAATCTACAATCTTTTGCTTTTGTTTAAACCTGAGGGATAGCTCCATCATGCAATCTCTGTCCCTAGCTGATTTTGGCTTTTGATTATTTGTTTTCTTTGAGCTTATATAAATCTTTTGATTTCTTGATTTCCTATGTTTTGATCTTATCTGAAAAGACACAAAGTGTCGCCATGTAATATGCAGAAAGAACATTTTCTTTAACTTCAGAAACTTTGTATATTTATTGAACACTAGTTTACATATATATAACATAATCGTGCTGTTTCAGGGTTTCCAGAACTTTTCACCAATTTCTGCCCCTGATAAACACCAATTTTCTTGAAATTTCAGTCAAGAATATTGCACTCTGTGTTCTCCAGACCAGAATATTGTACTTGTTAACTCTTGTACTCATTGTACTATCATTTCTAAGCATAATGCGATCTCATTTTCGTTTTTTAGCTCACCTGGCTATGCCAGGGTGAGCTTTTGCCATCACTTGGCGTCCGTCGTCCGTCGTCCGTCCGTCGTAAACTTTTCATTCAAAGATCTTATCCTCAAAAAACTACTGAGCCAGTTGGAACCAAACTTGGTCACAATGGTCCTTGGGTGGTCCCCTTCAAAAAACGTATCCGGCATGTCCGTACCTAATCCAAGATGGCCGCCAGCGGGGAACATAGTTTTAACATTGGACCCTATGGAAAAGACATTCAAAGATCTTCTCAGAAACTACCAGTCCAATTATAACAAAACTTGGACACAATTGCCCTTAGATAGTCTCTTCCAAAAAAGGTATCCGACAGGTCCGTATCTCCAAGATGGGTGCCAGCGGGGAACATAGTTTTAACATTGGACCCTATGGAAATTACATTCAAAGATCTTCTTCTCAGAAACTGCCAGTCCAATTATAACCAAACTTAGTAACAATGGTCCTTAGATGGTCCCTTCTAAGAAAGGTGTCCCTCAAGTCCGTACCTAATCCAAGATGGCCGCCAGCGGGGAACATAGTTTTAACATTGGACCTATGGGAAAGACATTCAAAGATCTTCTTCTCAGAAACTACAAGTCCAATTATAAACAAACTTGGACACAATGGTCCTTAGATGGTCCCTTCCAAAAAAAGTATTCGACAGGTCCGTATCTAATCCAAGATGGCCGCCAGCGGGGAACATAGTTTTAACATTGGACCCTATGGAAATTACATTCAAAGATCTTCTTCTTAGAAACTACTAGTCCAATTATAACCAAACTTAGTCACAATGGTCCTTAGATGGTTCCTTCCAAAATAGGTATCCGACAGGTTCATACCTAATCCAAGATGGCCGCCAGCGGGGAACATAGTTTTAAAATTGGACCCTATGGGAAATACATTCAAAGACCTTCTTCTCAGAAACTACCAGTCCAATTATAACCAAAATTAGACACAATGGTCCTTAGATGGTCCCTTGCAAAAAGAGGTATCCGACAGGTTCGTACCTAATCCAAGATGGCCGCCAGCGGGAACATAGTTTTAACATTGGACCCTATGGAAAAGACATTCAAAGATGTTCTTCTCAGAAACTACTAGTCCAATTATAACCTAACAGGATGTCAAGCCATTTTTCCTCTAAAAAATATAGGATTATAGGAATTTTTTTCTAAGTTTATAGGGCAAATATAGGGATTTTTCAGCAGATTTATAGGAATATATAGGGTTTTATTAAACAAAAATATATAAAGTTTATTGGTTCTGATTAAAAATTTAGTAAGCGTTTTATCTTATTGGTTCAGAAATAATTATTATCAATGTATAAACAAAACCTTTCAGATGGAGAGAGTTGTCGTTCCTATAGATTGTTCTTATATACCAGTAATAATTCAGGTTTTTTTATGGCGGGTTTCCTGGCTCATTAACGTATTATATTTGCAATTCTTCAATGAGCATACCAATATTCCTCAAGAGACACCTATAACCACTCCTTCTAAACTCCTGACTTTTATTTGTCAATCAACCAATCAAGATTCTATAGAAGTCTATTGTATACCAATTTGTACTGCCTGAAGGGGTTTACCTTTATACTTCCGGGTTGATACTCTAGTGATGACAAATTGGTATACAATAGAATTCTATAGAATCTTGATTGGTTGATTGGCAAATAAAAGACTGGAGTTTAGAAGGAGTTTTATAGGTATTACTAGAGGAATATTGGTATGTTCATTGAAGAATTGCAAATAAAAAACGCTAATGGTCCGGGAAATGCGCCATAATTATCTGTAGTTTTATATCCTAGCATCAGCTGGATTTGGGCTTTTTTCTTGACGCAAACAAATCAGTAAATCTATAGCAAGAAGTTTGTGTAACCCTATTTTTGTTGATTTCTTCAGATGTTATTTTCTATTAGTCACTGTAAATTAAAGTAAGAAAGAACCGAACCGTCAGTCTGAAAAGAACAATCCAAGGACAATGGCAACGTCGGAAAAACGAAGAAACGAAGACATAACATGAGCACGGCACAGAAAAGAAAATGAAGACACGTACATATACAAAAATGAACAGCACGGACATAATAAAAACCATGGGTTTAAATCAGTAAAACAAATCAGTAACATGATCAAAAATCTTGGGTAAAACTGATGAAATACAAGAGCAATAATATGAGTTGATCAGAGTTCATTGAGCAATTGGTGTTTATATGCGTTTAAGTATCTGCCATCTTCTATCAAAATGAATTTTGGTCTTGAACAATACTACATGTACTTGATACACTTGCCTATTACATTGATTTTATAAGCAACCCTAATTAAAGTGACAACCATCAAATGCAGTCAGTAAATGTAATTGATATTGAGATGTTTTTAGAGATTATTATTTTGGATTCTTTAAAAGGGTATTCTTGTAGTATATTATTTTGTCAAAAATAACAGACATCTTTGAAAAATTTTAGGTACGAGTTTATCCATAAGCATGGCTTAAGTTTTATTACCCTGGCTACAACTGATAGACGGTACAACTACAATGTACTATGCCAGAAACAGCTTAAAATACAATATGATGTGAAGAGATCTGCAATAAAAATCCTTTTTAAAATATAAGCGCATTCAAATATGATTTTAACCATTTTTGATTCCTTTTTTAGCTCACCTGGCTATGCCAGGGTGAGCTTTTGCCATCACTTGGCGTCCGGCGTCCGTCCGTCGTCCGTCCGTCCGTCCGTCGTAAACTTTTCATTCAAAGATCTTCTCCTCTGAAACTACTGAGCCAATTGGATCCAAACTTGGTCACAATAGTCCTTGGGTGGTCCCCTTCAACAAACGTATCCGGCATGTCCGTACCTAATCCAAGATGGCCGCCAGCGGGAACATAGTTTTAACATTTGACCCTATGGAAAAGACATTCAAAGATCTTCTCAGAAACTACCAGTCCAATTATAACCAAACTTAGGCACAATGGTCCTTAGATGGTCCCTTCCAAAAAAGGTATCCGACGGGTCCGTATGTAATCCAAGATGGCCGCCAGCGGGGAACATAGTTTTATCATTGGACCCTATGGAAATTACATTCAAAGATCTTCTCAGAAACTACCAGTCCAATTATAACCAATCTTAGTAACATTGGTCCTTAAATGGTCCCTTCCGAAAAAGGTATCCGACAGGTCCGTATCTAATCCAAGATGGCCGCAAGCGGGGAACATAGTTTTAACATTGGACCCAATGGAAATTACAGTCAAAGATCTTCTTCTTAGAAACTACCAGTCCAATTATAACCAAACTAGTCACAATGGTCCTTAGATGGTCCCTTCCAAAAAAGGTATCCGACAGGTCCGTACCTAATCCAAGATGGCCGCCAGCGGAGAACTTAGTTTTAACATTGGACCCTATGGGAAAGACATTCAAAGACCTTCTTCAAATAAACTACCAGTCCAATTATAACCAAACTTAGACACAATGGTCCTTAGATGGTCCCTTCCAAAAAGAGGTATCCGACAGGTCCGTACCTAATCCAAGATGGCCGCCAGCGGGAACACAGTTTTAACATTGGACCCTATGGAAAAGACGTTCAAAGATGTTCTTCTCAGAAACTACTAGTCAAATTATAACCTAACTTAGACACAATGGTCCTTAGATGGTCCTTTCCAAAAAAGGTATCCGACAGGTCCGAACCTAATCCAAGATGGCCGCCAACGGGGAACATAGTTTTAACATTTGACCCTATGGAAAAGACATTCAAAGATCTTCTCAGAAACTACTAGTCCAATTATAACCAAACTTAGGCACAATGATCCTTAGATGGTCCCTTCCAAAAAAGGTATCCGACAGGACCGTATGTAATCCAAGATGGCCGCCAGCGGGGAACATAGTTTTAACATTGGACCCTATCGAAATTACATTCAAAGATCTTCTTCTCAGAAACTACCAGTCCAATTATAACCAATCTTAGTAACAATGGTCCTTAAATGGTCCCTTCTAAAAAAGGTATCCGGCAAGTCCGTACCTTATCCAAGATGGCCGCCAGCGGGGAACATATTTTCAACATTGGACCTATGGGAAAGACATTCAAAGATCTTCTCAGAAACTACCAGTCCAATTATAAGCAAACTTGGACACAATAGTCCTTAGATGGTCCCTTCCAAAAAAGGTATCCGACAGGTCCGTATCTAATCCAAGATGGCCGCCAGCGGGGAACATAGTTTTATCATTGGACCTATAGGAAAGACATTCAAAGATCTTCTCAGAAACTACCGGTCCAATTATAAACAAACTTGGACACAATGGTCCTTAGATGGTCCCTTCCGAAAAAGGTATCCGACAGGTCCGTATCTAATCCAAGATGGCCGCAAGCAGGGAACATAGTTTTAACATTGGACTCAATGGAAATTACATTCAAAGATCTTCTTCTTAGAAACTACCAGTCCAATTATAACCAAACTAGTCACAATGGTCCTTAGATGGTCCCTTCCAAAAAAGGTATCCGACAGGTCCGTACCTAATCCAAGATGGCCGCCAGCGGGGAACATAGTTTTAACATTGGACCCTATAGGAAAGACATTCAAAGAACTTCTTCACAGAAACTACCAGTCCAATTATAACCAATCTTAGACACAATGGTCCTTAGATGGTCCCTTCCAAAAAGAGGTATCCGACAGGTCCGTACCTAATCCAAGATGGCCGCCAACGGGGAACATAGTTTTAACATTGGGCCCTATGGGAAAGACATTCAAAGATCTTCTTCTCAGAAACTACCAGTCCAATTATAAACAAACTTGGACACAATGGTCCTTAGATGGTCCCTTCCAAAAAAGGGATCCGACAGAACGTACCTAATCCAAGATGGCCGCCAACGGGGAACCTAGTTTTAACATTGGACCCTATGGAAATTACATTCACAGATCTTCTTCTCAGAAACTACCAGTCCAATTATAACCAAACTTAGTCACATTGATCCTTAGATGGTCCCTTCCAAAAAAGGTATCCGGCAAGTCCGTATCTAATCCAAGATGACCGCCAGCGGGGAACATAGTTTTAACATTGGACCTATGGGAGAAACATTCAAAGATCTTCCTCTCAGAAACTAACTGTCCAATACAAACTAAACTAAGCCACAATGGTCCTTAGATGGTCCCTTCCAAAAAAGGTATCCGGAAGGTGCGTACCTAATCCAAGATGGCTGCAAACGGGAACACAATTTTAACATTGGACCCTATGGAAAAGACATTCAAAGATCATCTTCTCAGAAACTGCTAGTCAAAATTAAACTAAACTTAGTCACAATGGTCCTTAGATGGTTCCATTCATAAAAGTTATCCGGCAGGTCCATACCTCATCCAAGATGGCTGCCAGCGGGGAACATAGTTTTAACATTGGACCCTATGGTTAATACATTCAAAGATCTTCTCAGAAACTACTTGTCAAATTAAAACTAAACTAAGCTTTAATGGTCCTTAGATGGTCCCATCCAAAAAAGTTATCTTGCAGGTATGTACCTAATCCAAGATAGCCGCCAGCGGGAACAAAGTTTTAACATTGGACCCTACGGAAAAGACATTCAAAGATCTTCTTCTCTGAAACTACAAGTCCAACAAGTGTGGATCGTATTGCAAGGCAATACCAAGTCCCCTACCGGTAGAACAAGGCTTTATTACACTAGCAAAAATAGTAAAATTTCTTTGCTTAGTCGAAGGCCCATAACTCCTTCAAAAATCAGTGGACCAGAACCAATCTTATACTTGATCTATAACTCATTAAGGTAGACTCACATACAAGATTGTAACGGTTAAGAAAAAAAGTGTGGAAAACTGTCATTTCACTAAATTTTCAAAGTCCAAGGGCCATAACTCCTGCAAAAATCACTGGACCGGAACTTAGCTTACAATTAATCTGTAACTCATCAAGGTAGACACACATACAAAATATCAGACAAATACCTGCAACGGTTTAGAAAAAGTATGGAAAACTAATATTTTACTAACATTTTCTAAGTTCAAGGCCCATAACTCCTGCAAAAATCATCGGACCGGAACCAAACTTAAACTTGATCTGTAACTCATCAAGGTAGACTAACATACAAAATATCAGACCAATACCTGCAATGGTTTAGAAAAAAGTGCGGAAAACTGATATTTTACTAAAATTTTCTAAGTCCAAGGCCCATAACTCCGGCAAACATCATTGGACCGAAACCAAACTTAAACTCGATCTGTAACTCATCAAGGTAGACTCACATACATAATATCAGACCAATACCTGCAACGGTTTAGAAAAAAAAGTGCGGAAAACTGATGCGGGAATGACAGACGGACGGACAGAGCGCAAACCTAAAGTCCCCTTCGGCTATCGCCGGTAGGGGACTAATTAGAACCAAACTTAGTCACAATGGCCCTTAGATGGTCCTTTCCAAAAAAGGGTATCTTGCAGGTCTGTACCTCATCCAAGATGGCCGCCAGCGGGAACATAGTTTTAACATTGAACCCTATGGAATATACATTCAAAGATCTTCTTCTCAGAAACTACCAGTCCAATTAGAACCAAACTAAGCCACAATGGTTCTTAGGTGGTCCCATCCAAAAAATGTATCTGGCAGGTCCATACCTCATCCAAGATGGCCACCATCTGGAACATAGTTTTTACATTGGCCCTATTGATTTTAAGGGGAACCTCTGCCCAAATTTTTTGAATTTTTATTTGAATTGTGGTCTGAATATTTCAATTTCAGCATTATGTATTACTTTGATTATAAGGGGAACCCCTGCCCAAATTTTTTTTTGAATGGTGTTCCATTATGGGTTGTAATGGATGGTGGATTTTTCGGTTGCCATGGAAACCAAACAAGAATACCGTAATTTTGGAAAAAAAAAGTATTCTGCTAAATTTTATGTTTTGTTTTTCCTATTGGAAATACCTTTTATCTATGTCAGCCATGGTGCAGGTGAGCGATACAGGCTCTTGGGAGCCTCTTGTTTTCGTTTTTAGGTATAACAACGGATTTGCACATATTGAACAAGATATTTCTGCAGCAAATATATTGAAATTCGATATAGCAGGGTTTGAAATTTTATGAAGAAGCCACCCTTTCATTATCAAGTTTACCAAGAAAGTAGCAGATTGCAGACATCAGTGGACATATGTCGCTTTTTTGTCTGCCATACGAAGAATTCTTAAAATGAACTTATACTTATGATGCAAGGTTGTCACTATCCATGCCAGTTCTCTATTCTATATATATTGAAAATCTGATTGACACACTTCATCATAATATCTTGCTAATGATCTGACTCCTTGCTTAGAGAATTGATAACATTGCTGATACGGCTTCTTTCTAATTCTCGAAGCGGTACATTTCGTTCGAGATTTGCTAAGAAGTATGTAATATATTGTATCATACACCAAAGTCGTTTGAAATGTGATACATAGATTTGTGTCGAAATTTCACAAAAATAATATCCTTCTTATTACCTCTTAATCCATGGCCTTACGAAGACGAATAAATCTGAAATGAAATATTCATGAGACTTTTTTAATAAATAGTTATTTTTTCTTCTCGCCTTACATCCTTTGTATAGTGTTTGCGACTCTTTTATGATTCCTTATTCGTCTTTGCTATTGGTATTATCACATAATCTAATAGCAATGGCATCAGCAATGATTTAAAGCATTTGAGTCACCTGGTACTTTGCTAATATTTCTATGCAAAAGGAGTAGGGGTGGTAAAGGCCTTATATAGCCTGAAAAATAAATATGGTTGAATTCATAGAATTTTCTCATTGAATCGTTCTATGGGTATGACTTTTCAGTAAACAGTAACACTTCTCAAATATTGATGCATCATTACTGAGTTTTGAGTGTAGAAGAAGGGACAAATTGAAGATTTTGTCGTAAAATGACAAATTTGACCAATTTTGACTACTTTTTCTGTATAGGAAATATACAGCACATACAAGAACCACAAAAATATTTATATGAGAGGTTCAATTCATGTGTACCAATAAGTTGGTAAATTTTCTAATTGGTTCTTGAATGTGCTCGATATTTCCGTTTAGGAAAACTGTTCGAAAATCTAAAGATTCTGTATATTTCTATGAAAATGCTCAATAGTAGCCTTTTCATGACGTCAGAACTGTACCTATTGTGACGTCATTCATTCTAACTTTTGTAATTTTTCCGTAAATGATATTTGAACTTTGAAACAAACATGAAAGATAATCTTGAGGTGGTACTCGGAAATTCACTGGAAGCTTGGGCCAAATCAACCCATTATCACACCTTGTCCTTTCAAGAGATTGTTTTAACTCAAATTAACGTGTTGTCAAACAGGCACTGAACATTTACTGAACTTGTCATATTATAGAACAAGCCACTATCCTTTTTCACAAAATTAAACTTGCTAATTCAGCTTTAGAATATTTCTAGCCTTTAGAGATTCAACTTAGGACTAATTATAGCTTTCAAAGATTCGACTTACTAACGATTTTATCTTTTCTACCATCATCTAGAGTTGAAGCTTGTGATATCCCTTTACAACAGCAGTTTACAAAGGATGAAAATCAATGCACATATTAAGTAATTTCCCGTTTGGACTGACCCATCACCTACAACCACTAATTACAAAATTCCTTTGAATTGGTTATCAATTTCACATCCTTCGGCAGCGATAGTCGTAATTTTTTACTGTGTAAATTTCTTCAATTACCAATAGATTTGCTTCCCTTAGGTCATCAATTTCCTTATCAGTAAACGGTGATTTTTTATGATAATTTTGTACAGTTTAACCCCTTTTAGAATTATACAAAAATCGCTTTTTTACATTCTAAAATGAGCTTTAACTTACGGTTACATTGATGTTTTACTCTTTCTTTTCTTCCATATCTTTTTTTTCAAATATCTTTACAGCAACTGCATTATAAAGCAACCGTCATGTCACAGCATTCATAAAAGATCATTAAATAAGCTGATATTTTCTTGTCGGATGCTATACAAGTGCTGACATTGATTTCAGTCAGACCTCAAAAATCATCCTGAACATCTTTTTTTAACAAGTTTCAACAAAGAATGTGCATTAAATTAACAGTGACTTCGGTGTTTTGTTATTTCATTGAAATCCAATACGACACCCTTGTTGTTTTAACTCGATCTGGATCTTGAAATTCAACGTTGAAAAGGTGTGACATGTACTAATACTGGGCTAGAGTATTGTTCTACTTTAAGAAAAAAAATAGTTTCTTAAGAGTTGTTTAATCTCAAGAAACGTTAATTATTGTATGAAGCAGAACCAAACAGAAAAGGCCTTTTTTATATTTATGTATATCTTACTCTGCACACAAAGAATAAATCCATTCTGATAAAAAGATGGAAGAAAACCCGAAATTCATCATCAGAGCCAATGTCACACCGATCTCTTATATGTTATAGGAAACAAAAGGGACCGAGTACTTTTTGGATTCAAATCTGTTGATTCGTGTTTATAATTTCAATCATTAAACTATTACATTGGAAATGCAAACCCTTATTTGATCATTTACTTGAACAGAGAATAAGATATTTGCTTTTTGATGGGAAACATCATATAAGTACTAATTAGTGATGAAGAAATCACCTGTCAATCATGAAATATTTATCGCATTTGATGATTCTCGAACATCTATTTGATTTTTATACATTTCTATGACACTGCGATAAGATATGGTTTCAATTGATGAGGACAAATTTACTTGAGATTGAGTGAGAAAGTTTTTTGTTCAACATACTAGTACACTCAGTAGAAGACATTGGAGGAACTAACAATCAACATGATCACAAGACAGATTCTTTGACTAGCAGGTCTCTTTCAGCACGTCACTTACATTTATTGAACAGTTTTCCTTGGGAAGTCTTGTATTCTCATCAAAGGACATTGGAGAAACTTGGAATTATGCGTTGTACTGTTTGAACTTTAGACTTTAGACAGAAATTTTAATAACCTCTAGAAATCAACGAAGGGTATCATGTTAACTTTGCAACATTTGATTAAATTCAAAGTCCTTCAACGATGAAATTGAGACCCAACAATCAAGAGATCAAAAAGATAATACATTTACATCCAGTTTCGGAATGAGTCCAGATCAATTAAAGGAATTTGTAAAATATGCCGGTGTTCTGTTGAACGGTTATAGAATAAAAATATCCTAAATCATAGGATTTGTTTTATTTATACGTAATCATATTTACAATTTACTTTTACAACAAGGTTACAGATTTAATAAATTGATTAACCCATTTAAGAAGTTTTATAGAAGATATGAACATTTGGTTTATAATACGATGCGACTCACAAACAGCTTATTGCTAAGGGCATTTCTCATCCTCGTTTTTACGGAATGACGGTTCGGTTCTCACTAACTTTACGAAAATGTTCTTTAAAAATGTCAAAAACTAATTAAAAAAATCCACAAAAACTGGAAAGTAACTTACTTTCTTTACGTTATAAGGGATATTGACAGGATATTCTTCATGATTCTGTTAAATTGGCTTTTGGATCCAATGAATTGAAGATTTTAAAGGTATACTGGCCTCTCACTGATACTGCCGATATTTACAGATACCGTGATGATTCTTTACCAAATATTTCCGGAAGTTTTGATTTTTTTTATCCGTAGTGCGACAGTGTTTTAACAGCACACTGGGCAGTTAAAGCTAGCCGATAGTTCAGCGGCGAGCAATCCTTGACCCATCTTTCTAAATAACATGAAAAAGAAAGGAAATGGGGTAAATGTCAACAAGGAGACAACATCCCGTATCCAGGTTAAAACGACCAGAAACAAAACATCTAGGGGTCACCGTATGGTCTTCAACACAGTGAGGAATCTCACACCATATAGTAAGCCCTAAATGGCCCCCAAACGGTAAAAAGTGAATAAATCTATGGAAACAAACCACATCCAATAACCCAAATATCAAGAAACTAAAATTTTATAAGAAGTCAAGGACAAGCCAATGACAAACATATTCCTGACTTCGGACAGGTGCAAACATTGCGGCGGGGTTAAACTCGTTTTCTTGGATCCAAACCCTCCCCCTATGTGTGGTGAATGGCTAAAAATAAATACACAAAAAGACTCACAGTAAAAATCAAACTAGAAAAAAGTCCAACTTATCAAGACCAGTACCCTTACAATGAAGTACATAAAACATGAAGACAATACACACAGGTACTGTCCGGACAAATGCTCGCAGTTACTGACAGCTAGCTAAGGACATAATTTCCGTTGACTATGATATCAAGCCTTCTTACATATAAAATTTCAATTGAAATACTTCTAAATAGATTTGGTATAACAACATCATCAATTATGAAAGAAGAACATGATATTGTGCAATGCCAAATACTGCCAATATGAAAAATTGTTTAAATTTAGTTATGGTTTAAAGCATTTAGGAGATGATCAATATTTTTGCCAACAAAAACAGAAGTAAAGATTTAACAACAATGCAGTATTTATATACTTCATGAATAAGTTGTTCAACGGATTAATAAGTTTGGAAGGACAATTTTTGAATTTATGCGCTTTGTAAATGATATTACCATAGAAATTTGGATGTGAAAAGCCCTGATGTATAAGAGCCCTGCATGTAGAACCAAATTTTCTTAATAAGTCAATGTATCTATAATAAAATTTAGAGAATGTTTTTATCAATTTATGATATCTAAACCCTTGATGCAGAAGTTTTNTTTTTTTTTTTTTTTTTTTTTTTTTTTTTTTTGTTATTCATCCTTCCAGAGATTGTGGTCTTGGACTTAGTAGTTTACCTTTATTGAGTATTTTTTGTATGTTTATTATAATATAGGGAAACGGGAAAAAGAAAGGGGAGGTTCGGGTACCCATAAAATTGTTTAATCCTACCACTAGCTTTTGTTATTGCCTTCTCAAGTCCGGCTACCCCGGGTTCCTATCGTTGTCAATGATTGTCTTTTGTCATTTTGTTGTTTTTCTTGTGCAGTTTCCTGGTGGATTGTGGCATGTGATTGTGATTTTCGGACATTATAGGTGTTCCTGTTATCTTTCTACATTAATTATGGTATTTTTAAAGCACTAAGAGTAATTTTGGTTATATAATGCGCTCTACAAATGTTGTAAAAATAATATTATTCATGGATTGTCAACAAACTTAAAATTAACTGGCAAAGTGTTGTTACAATCGCTGTCATCCGTTGTCTGGCAAAAAACTAACTAAAGACAAATAATAAATTAACAGTAACTTCGGTATTTGAAAATTTGGCATAACAGAATCATGAGATGTGGGCACAATAAACAGGTGGTCAGGATAGCATTTTGAAGATTTCAAGTACATTTTCAACAAATCTCAAAAATATTGGAATATAGAATTTTCCTACTTGAAAAAAATTCTTCTCTGATAATCAAATTGTTAACCATAATTGTTAAACTGTATTTCTCTAATTTGTTGCAAATTAAAACACCTCCTGATCAATTAGATATCAAAACAATAACTAACATATGTGTAGATTTGTTCTCAATTAGAGATTGGTCAATCATGTAAATTTCTCGTGTCAGTTTCTAGAAATAGTGAAACAGGATGTTGATGAAGATAACACCTGGATCCTTGTCTGGTGAAATAGATTTTGTATCTTTATGCCTAAGATTACTCAATTTATTAATAATATAACATTTTCATTAAAATATTTCGCTCAACATCCCTTTTAATAAATGTCACAATGATACACATAACAACGATGGTAGCAACAGAATGGCGGCATATTTGAGAATAGAGACTACCTAGATCACTTTACTTCAAATAAATTCAATAGAAATTAGCAAAACAATCACTAAACATTGTTTTCAAGTTTATTACGATATTTTCTCAAATCTCGATAGTTAAATTTTCACATTATAAAGTTCTCGGTAAACCTCGAACTTTAACATGTGAAAAATTTAACTATCTCGATTCAGAAATATACGTAAAAATCGGGAAACAATGTTACAGACTATATTTATACAAACTGAAATCATTAAAAGTGAAAAGTGTAGTTAATCGATAATTTTTACAAGAATTTTTATAGAATAAAAATAATTACGGCATTTTATATATAAAAAAATGACTGTGATATGATTTTCCTTTAAATATTTAATAAAACCCATTTTGTCCTGAGAATGACTACTTTAAATAAAATTTCAAAGTCACACTTTTTGGAAGGGTGATCACAAAGCAGAACATATTGCAACATTAATTAGCTCCTTTTCCCAAAAACTGTGTTTTGGATTTTTGTTAAATCGTCATTATTAGTGAATAATCATCACTTTATTATATAATGGTATATCAAATAATGAATCAGATGCATGGATGACATAATTTTTGAAATTTCGTTGCATTCAACAATGAACTATGAAATATACTCTTCTTACAAATCATTCGAATTACTTTAGATTCGGTAGTTACCTTTATTTTATTCAACTAATACAAACGAGAAGAAATCATTGAGGTTAGAATAGTTTGCTTATGGCAATTTTATGCCCAAGATCGAGGATGGGGGCATATTGTTTTTGTCCTGTCTGTTTGTCTGTGCGTTCCAAACTTTAACCTTCGCTATTACTATTGAACTATGTAAGATAGACTTCATAGTCAAGAAGAACACAAATGTGAAAAAAATATGTCAGGTCAAAGGTCAAGGTCATAGAAGTCAAGACATGCTTATGGGGGCAAATGTAGTGTTTCACAAACACATCTTGTTATGCTTACCTTTCAGGTAATCAAAGCTGCAAATTGTAGAAACTCTTCTTTCATTTGTAGATAAATCTCGGGGATTTAACACAAGTTTTGAAATAAAATACACTAAGTACTCTGCATATATTTCCGGTATTAGATACTGTTCACATAATGTTTATCATTTTAAAAAGTTTCCTATTTCTTTTTATGAAAAAAAAACATTTGTATTTGTAAGCCTATATCACCTATATCACTCTTTGCTTTCAGGTTTTGTTCGTATAAGATTTTCCAAAAATTTTTTCCCCGTTCTTAAACTTTGGCTAACCCCTGATATCACATGTGTCCTGTTTGTGTTTTTGTTTATAATTGCCTTCACATTTTGTGGTGAAATTGTCCTGTTCCGTTGGACAAAGTGTCTATATTGATTAATATTTTTGTAATTAATTTCATTGTCATATGTGTCTTTTGGAATAAATCTGGCAACATACAAAGCCACTATCCATATCCAGGTCAACACAACCATTAAAAAAATCAGATTACATGTGTGCCTGTTCTTACTGGATTTACAGCTCTGCATATCTGAAAGATAAATCGAAATACATTTACTTACATTTTATATATGGTTCTTCTAACCACCTATGCTTTCTAAGTGGACTAGCAAACATTTGTTTCTAAACTTTAGTGGTCGCTCCGTGTTTCTATGCTACCGTATCCAGTGCACTTAATATCGTTGTAAAGCAAAAAACGCTGTATTTCTTACAAGTTCATTTATTTTTAACTAGAACTTGTTTTACTGGTCATTTTGACTCACATTGCATTAAGGGCAAGCGAGCTTTTCCATTGCATTGTGTCTGTCGTCGTCGGCGCCCGTCGTGTGTGAACTTTTTTCAAAATTCATCTCCTTTAAGACATCCGGACCAATTAAAAAAAATCTTTGCCACATTCTTCACTATTCTGTGTATCTTTTGGAAGCGTCATTGGCAAATAGTTAAAGACCCGTTACAGATGTAAAATAAATGCTTATGGGGTAAACATGATCAGCTTCACAAATTTTACATGCAATTTTGTAAAACTGAATTAAGAAGTAACTGTAAATTTAGATGGCGAATTCGACAAGTCATTTCTTATAGGTGCAGTTCTGATTAAAACATTTGGAAGACCAAAAAAAAACCCAAGATGTATAAAAGCTGGTAGTGAAAACAAATAACCAATATGATCTCAGTGCCAAAATAGCTTTGCTCGAGAGAGATAACTTATTTAATTTCTAACGATTTTTCACTTTGGTGAATATTCTGCAGTGGCATCGGCACAATGGTTTCTGAATAAATACCAAAGTTGCATGACAAACAGTAAATTTCTGCATGTAGTACACGTGTTTTTAAGAGTAACCTCTCATCAGCGGTATTAAAATAAAAAAAATATGGAAAGCCATAATCCAAAAATAGTCCAAAAAGAAGTTCCCATTTCCTATAATATCGAAATAGGAAGCCACTCCTATACTAATACATTGTATATGACTAAAATGATTTTATCCTTTCACTGAAACTTTTTAACATAAATACTAAAACCTTTAAAATATGCATGTGTTTACTACTATTCTACATATTGGTGTTTTTTTTTCAATTACAATATTTTTATTAATTAGGGAAGTTATTAATTTCTCCTCTCACTAGCATCGGTCATGCTACGTACCATATGTAGCAGTAACGATATTGATTGGCAGCAGTTCTTCTAGATAAATAGTTTTCAATAAAATTGAATTGTTAGATTTTTTAAACCGTACTGTTTTATGCCACGCGACGAAAAGTCGTTCGGATATAGCTGTACCCCTTGTCGTTGTGGTGCTATTCGCGAAGATTCTTACCACTTCTTTTTTGATTGCCCAAACTATACCCGTAAAAGACAAAACCTTTTTGAAAATCTCATCTGGTTACCTACTGATTGTGTTGTAAATCTCCACTTTGACATGTGGTAGTCCAACTCTTAGTGATGACCAAAATGAACACATTTTCAAGCACGTCTTCGAATATATTAAAAAGACTGAAATATTTCTATTAGTGTAACTCCCCAGGCCAGTGCATACACACCATCAATCAGTCCAACTTTATTCTGTTCATTTGTCTTTTATACTTTCTCTAGTCATAAATTTGTCTTTCCGTTTCATTTCAGCCTATACATAGACGAACTGAATACTTTATTAGTATGCTCTATTATTGCAATTATTGTATATTGAATTTTGGAGAAGATTTGTATCTGTTGGAAAAACTTGTGCAATATCTGAGCAAAATAAAATTAAACCCCCTGTCGGTCCGCCTAACCGTACATTGGATGTATATCGTTTTGCCAGGCTATTTTTCCTTCAATTTTTATGGTAGAAAGTCAGTGCTTCGGTGCTGACCAGAAAGCAGATTCTATTTGGAACCTTCCAGTGTCTATTTTTTGTAAATTTTGTTGAAAACTAAGAAATAACCTCCCTATGCAAAGCTCTGTCCTTAGCAGATTTTGGCTTCACATTTATGTCATATTGGTTATTTGTTCTGAATCAGTTTTTAAACATCTTTGAGTTTATGGTCTTGCAAACGTTTAGATTTTATCTGCACTGAAGAGACATAAGTTGTCGAAATGCGCATATGCAGAAACTAAATTCACAGTAACTTAGGTATTTAGTTATTTGAATTGAAATTAAGCTTTTTAGTATTGATTTTGATTTTGGTAACTTTTTCTAAAAATATACGTTGTGGAACTAGGTTATTATTTTCTTATGAAAAGGACATAGAGTATACACAGTTTGTCCGGGCAACTTCTGATACAGTTTTTATTATAGGAAGTTTTTATTTTGCACAACATTTGTACATTTATTGTTGATGTGCCTTTTGGTATTGATTTTTTGTTTAATAAGATATTGTTGAAGTTACTGTTTTTTCTTATTTTACGAAAGGATTCTTCTCCTTTTTCGTTTTGTTTTGTTTCATTCAACTCTTTCTGAAAAATGTACGTTTTTTTTTTTTTTTTTTTTTTTTTTTTTTTTTTTTTTTTTTTTTTTAACGAATTTGACAAAGTTGATACAAATGTATACAGTTTTTCCGCGGCCTAAACCTCCTATTAACTAGATCATTTGTACGTATATTGAAGATGTGCTTTTGGAATTGATTTTTTTGCATTTAAAATTTTTAAATGCAAAATTTAAGAACAATCTCGACTAATTATCCAACAACTTTTTTCTGGTTAAAAAAAACTTATATTTTGGAAACCCCAACATGCCAAAACATACAGGAATTAAATATTTGACTCTCAAATAATAAATCAAGCCAAAGTGAAGCAAGGAATTGAAACCATCCCCCTTTTTCTTTAGATTGAACAAAAGAAAAAAAATCCTAAAAGTAATTCTTTTGAAATTACAAAATATATATGTGACATGTTCCTATTAAAACACCAATTTGTTAACAAATAAAGTCCCCGCCCATCTATTGTATGGAAACTGTCAATCTCAGTTTTAACGCATGAGCGGGCAAAGTAAGTAAGGTAATACATGGTCAAGGAAAGTAGCTCTAAAAGCACAAGAAGGCATAACCCGAATAATCCAGTCGTTATATTCCACTACATCGAGCGCAGAGAATCGTAGACGGAAAGGGCTTGAATTATTCGGGTTAAAGAAGGCATATTTCATACAATTTATGTACAACTGCGCATGCACCTTAGTCTGTAATGTAATAAAGGTTTTGGTTAAATACCTCTATCACAAAACGGAAGGAAATCTTAATGTGAACTACAATTTAAGCTACAAAAACTTACTTTTTACATATTCAGCAGATTAATGTCTGATGTAAACGAAATGTTTTGTTCATGCACTCAATTATTTGTGTAATTGTGATATTATTTCATTTAAAAAGTTTATGACACGTGAACATAAAGATACGAACATCTGCTACAGCTGATCAATATCAAAGTCAGTTTTTATGTCTCTTTGATGATAATTTAGTATATCAATCTAAATAAAAGAGGATCAATACATATACGAATGATCGAAATCCAGATTGACAGGAGCCAAAATCAAAAAGTAGACGCATTTTTCTTCCGTAGTGCGACAGTGTTTTACCAGCAGACTAGGCTCCTAGAGCTAGCTGGCAGTTTAGCAGCGAGCACTCCTTGACCCATCTTTCAAATTTACGTTTTGTTCCCCCATTTATGTTTATTATACTATAGGGAAACGGGACTGAGAAAGGGGAGGTTTGGGTACCCATACACCGGTTAAACCCTACCGCTGGCTTTTGCTAGTGTCGGTACCAGGTCCGATTGTCACGAGTTCCTATTGTTGTTTACGTTTGTCTTTTGTATTTTTATTGTGGTGTTTTTCTTGTGCAGTTCCTAATTACTTTGTGGCATGTGCCTATGTTTTTCGGCCATTGTAGGTGTTTCCTGTTATCTTTTTATACCCCCGCTTGAAAAGTGGGGGTATATAGTGATGGGGTTGTCCGTCCGTCCGTCCTTCCGTCTTTCCGTCTGTCCGTTACACTTGAGGGTACCCATCTCTGATCCGCTACTCCTCCTGAACCACTGAGCAGATTTTAATGAAACTTTAACAGTCTTTGTGAAATAATGTAGATGTGCACCTCCTGTTTCAGAATTTGATTTAATTGATTTTTGGGGTTTCCCATAGCAAAACATGGACTTTGCCATTACATTACAAGGGGGTACCCATCTCTTATCCGCTACTCCTCCCGAACCATTGAGTAGATTTTAATGAAACTTTAACACAGTTTTTGTGATATTGTGATATAATGTAGATGTGCACCTCCTAACATGAACTTTGTCATTACATTACAAGGGGGTACCCATCTCTTATCCGCTACTCCTCCTTAACCACTGAATAGATTTTCATGAAACTTTAACACAGTCTTTGTGACATAATGTAGATGTGCGACTTCTATTTCAGAATTTTATTCGATTAATTTTTGGGGTTTACCATAGCCAAACATGGACTTTGCCATTACATTACATGTACACATGGGGGTACCCATCTCTTATCCGCTACTCCTCCTGAACCACCTAATAGATTTTCATGAAACTTTAACACAGTCTTTGTGACATAATGCAGATGTGCATCTCTTATTACAGAATTTGATTTGATTGATTTTTGGAGTTTCCCATTGCCAAACATGGACTTTGCCATTGCATTACATGTACACATTGGGGTACACATCTCTTATCCGCTACTCCTCCTTAACCACTGAATAGATTTTCATGAAACTTTAACACAGACTTTGTGACATAATGCAGATGTGCACCTTCTATTTCAGAAATTGATTTGATTGATTTTTGGGGTTTCCCATTGCCAAACATGGACTTTGCCATTGCATTACATGTACACATGGGGTACCCATCTCTTATCCGCTACTCCTCCTGAACCACTGAATAGATTTACATGAAACTTTAACACAGTCTTTGTAACATAATGTAGATGTGCACCTACTATTTCAGAATTTGATTTGATTGATTTTTGGAGTTTCCCATTGCCAAACATGGACTTTGCCATTACATTACATGTACACATTGGGGTACACATCTCTTATCCGCTACTACTCCTGAACCACTTTATAGATTTTCATGAAACTTTAACACAGTCTTTGTTACATATTGTAGATGTGCACCTCCTATTTCAGAATTTGATTTGATTGATTTTTGGGGTTTCCTATAGCCAAACATGGACTTTACCATTACATTTCACGTACACATGGGGTACTCATCTCTTATCTGCTACTCCTCCTGAACCACTGAATTGATTTTCATGAAACTTAAACACAGTCTTTGTGACATAATATAGATGTGCACCTCCTATTTTAGAATTTGATTTGATTGATTTATTGGGGTTTCCCATAGCCAAACATGGACTTTTCCATTACATGTACATATGGAGGTACCCTTCTCTTATCCGTTACTCCTCCTAAAACTTCGTGAAACTTTAACACAGTCTTTGTGACATAATGTAGATGTGCACCTCCTATTTATACCCCGCTTGAAAAGTAGGGGTATATAGTGATGGGGTTGTCCGTCCATCCGTCCTTCCGTCTTTCTATCTGTCCGTTACACCTAAGGGTACCCATCTCTTATCTGCTACTCCTCCTGAACCACTGAAAACATTTTCATGAAACTTTTACACAGTCTTTATGACATAATGTAGATGTGCACATCCTATTTCAGAATTTGATTGGTTTTTGGGGTTTCCCATAGCAAAACATGGACTTTGACAGTACATTAGAAGTGGGTATCCATCTCTTATCTACTACTCCTCTTGAACCACTGAATATATTTTCATGAAACCTTGACATGGTCTTTGTGACATAATGTAGATTTGCATCTTCTAATTTAGAATTTGATTTGATTGACTATCAAAAGGTGGAGCGGGGGGTATATATCAGTGAGCTTTGCTCACATTTTTTCTAATTTATAAACAAATCGTACACTTTTGAGGAAAAACAACTTTTTCAAAATCTCTGTTATGTTTAAAAGGGAAATATTTACAGCGCGCTATTGTCATCGACAATGGACTAATCTGTGACATGGGTAGTGTCTGTTTGTTTGTTTGTTTGTTGACAGGTGTTCGAGTATTAACCAATGTATCTTGCCCATCGATTAAAATTTTCCTGCCTGTTCGCCCTCAAAGTATAAAAATCCAACACTTAGAATTTTTAAACTGTCGTATAAAAACGAGGAAATTTACAATTGTTCATGGCGATCTTTGTACATTTTTAATCGTAACAGTGTCATTTTTCAGTTATGTATGGTCATTATTGATCTATATACAAAACTTTAGAGATATTGTTTTTTTTTTCAAATAACAGAGAAATTTTGAAAAATCCATTATCTAAAGGAAGTGAAACAGACTTTAAGTAGTAAAAAACAAACATTTTTTATGATTACATGAATTGTACTGAATGCATTACGCTTATTCGCTGGTCAATTTGATAATAGGACTATAAAGAAGTTATTTCAGTAAAAAAAAAATGAAAGGGTTTGAATGTGTTTTTTTTAGATATAGGTGATAAAAAATTTGCCAGGAAACTTAACTCCCCTTAATTTTTCATAGGTTTAACATAAGCAATGCTTATCCATGAACAAATGTGACAAAATACACAGAATTAAATTTAAAAAATTCCAGAATGCTGCTTAAGATGTGTAAGTTAAGTCATCAAACAAAATATAGGGGTTCGTGGGCAATAAATAATAATGCGTTTGAAATGAAGAGTACTGGTAGGCAGTTCGTGTAAGCATAAATGAAAAAACATGTTAAAAACAATCCTTGTCAAGCTGCGATAAAAGGTACCTTTTATCGCAGTTCGACAAGAATTTCAACTTGTACTTGTACAATGCATTTGAATGGGTAAAACCAGAGAAGTTCTTAAATCTGACACAAATACCAAAAGTGATCATCGAGCATCCTGAAAAGAAACTTTTCCTTTATATATTTTGGTTGCAGAATTCATTCGCAGCGGTGTTTGACATCTAGGTAGTGAATTTCGTTCAACCCGATGCCAAGGTCGTCTTGAACTTACTATGATGTACGAGTGTTTGCTCATTGTAGAAGACTTATGGCGACTTCAAGATTGAGAAACAACAATAAAAGCGATGTTCCATTTGCTTATCATTGACATGTATTCCCATGTACATTTAACCTTGTTCTAATTAATGTTGAAAAAAAAAAATTTGTCTGTCGGGTTGGATAATTCTTGTATATGTGAGTTTATTATTTTTTCAAATATTTCAATACAATGCCAATTCAGTTCTTTATTTTTTATTTAAAAAAAAGAATTAAAACACATGCCAAAAGCAACAAGATGATACTGATGTCCCACAAAGGAATTAAGAACACAAAAATAACAAAACAGAAGTGTAACTTACGGGTAACATGTGTGAGTGTTTTAACGATTTCAGACATTCTGAAACATCCTATACTGTCTATCCGGTTTCTGGTGGAAACATTGAGTAATGATTTGTCATATTACGAACTAGACGACCGTTGTAACGATATCAACAATTTCAAAATGTCGGTTCAGTCAATGACTGGCTTTGAAGGGCATGCTTAAATCTTAGTTCAGCAAGTGTTTGTCATTTCTCTTTAATTTACTTATTCTACCCAGCATCCAAAATGTAAACGTAATAAATCGTTTCAAGAGCACTGTAAAAAAAAGAACGGGTATAAGATATGTAAGAGACCGGAATTATATTACATTTATCCTCAAATTATTTTAATGGAGAAAGACATTAATGACAGCAATGATTTGTGTAGAATCTCTGTTAGTATGAATAGTTTTGCCCATGATGCAAATGAACACTTTTTTGTCATATATTTTCACAAACTTCTAATTTGAACTAAAATTACGGATGCTCCTTATTTCGGATGCACCTACTCTTGGACAGGACCTTACAGGGGCCTTATATGTTTGGGTCTGCCTACTATGCAAATTGTTGTGGAAAATTTAACATTTTGCTATATACTGTCATTTCCTTCTTGGTACTGATCATTACAGATACTGGTCCATAGTACATGAGCCGCAATATCCCATTAGGAAATATCAGTCAACACCATAATGTTACATTTTCTACAACAACAAAAACTGCTTACTAGGCAGACCCGCACACATGAGGCTCCTGTCATGTCCTGTAGACAAGTTCTCTTAAATTTCCAGTCCTTTACTTCAGTCCTACAAGCACATGCTTCACTCATTTTGAAACAATGCTCCCTTTTAAGGAAGTAAACACTGTTGTTGACAGCAAGTTACATTAATTCAAAGCTAAATGTTAGAGTCTGAAGATTTGAAACAATCATATCTGTCATTTTTCAGTAAACGTTTCATCCACTGTTATGGTTTTAAAAGTGTATCATTTACAAATTAAAAAAAACAGTCTGTTTACATATTTGTAGCCTACATGTATAGCCCATAATTGGGCATGGAGTTGCTGAATAAATTGAAATTGAATTATCAAAATTAAGTCCTTCTTGTCTAATGTTCGGATTACAAAACTTTAAACTTTCGGATCTAGCTATAGACTGAAAGTAGCTTTTCATTTTCCCAAAGAACTTAAATGATTTCACTTATCTAGCATAAACAATGCTTCATTTTTTAGGAAGTGGGAATTATCATTGCTAATAAATGCAATGCAACATTAAATAAGTATAAAGAAATATATAGAAAAATTCATATTTAATGAAGCTTGGTAAAGAAAAGAGAAAATAATTTGTAAAAATGGACAAATCTTGTATAGAAAACCCCGTTCATTTTTTTTTCTATTAATTGAATGGAAAAAAGGTAGGGGGAAGGTTTGGGCCCAATAAAACTAGTTTAACCCCGCCGCAGCAGGTTTGCGCCTGTCCTAAGTCAGGAAATTTATTACAATAAAACTAGTTTAATCCCGCCGCAGCAGGTTTGCGCCTGTCCTAAGTCTGTGTGTCTTGTCTTTTTTTCTAGTTAGTTTACTTTATGTCTATAGAAGTCTAGGATGATGTTTATTTCACAGAACTTGATTGCTCTTTATACAGGGGCCGACTCCAACCTGCCGTTGGGTGTTCGGTTTTCTCAACGTTCATTGAAGATCTTATGGTGGCTTTGAGTTGTTATTACTCCCCATTGGGTCGTTGTCTCTTTGACACATTCTCCGTTTCCCTTCTTTTTTCTATAATAGCTCAAATTTAAAAATGACCTCTGAGAACACCTGAAATCAAAGAGTATTAGAGGAAAATAGAGTTTCCAAGTATTTTTTTTACAGATATTCTCTATTTTTGTGCACACATTTATTTGTGAAAAATACTTGACAAATCCTATCACAGTTGAGGCAATCAACAGTAAAAGAAAGAAAAATTATGTCAAGTTATAAACAATACTTGGCGTCATATGTTACTAAAATGAATAATTATCCCTGCATGACCGACTTTGCAAATAATTAACAAGCTTGTCCTGACGAAATCGTCAGTGGAGTTCAAGCCCGAAAAGAAAATGGAAAAGTAAATTTAGTAAAGCAAGAATAATGTCATGAAATAATTAAACAAATATAGTCTGGCAAGTATGGTCTATAAATGGATTTTATAAACCTGATTAGAGTATATTTACCTCAGACTGCGTCCTCAGTCAATATGTTCTAGTCAGCCTGGTGAGATATAAATCCATATATTGACATCATCATCTGGCTATATTTTTTATAATGTTACAAGTTTACCACTGATGATTTGTTGCCCCTGCCCTGCTTTCCATTGGTCAACAACGTCACATGGTTACGCATGACATCTGCTGTTTACGATTTTGAAATCGTAACTTTTCGCAGTCGTAACTACTCGACCATTTACTGGATAATATTTTTTAGCGTAGCGGAAATGGCCGAGTAGCTACGATTGACGATTTCGAGATGTTTTGGCCTTCAAATACTTCCGCCATGTGCAATTACTGAACTGGACGTTTTGGCCATGTCATAAATATGTTCCGTGTGAAACCTTATTTACATTAATAATATAAATTAAGTTAAAACATAATATTTTACGAAAGGATATGGAGTAAATGAACATGAGACCATAACACATATGTTAACTCCAACTGCGATAATTTTAATGAGCTGTATGGCCATTTCGGAAATTTATTCCTCATCAGCAGCACTAGAACCCAAACAAAGGAAATCCATAAACTCAAAAAAAATGTTAAAATGCATGAAACAAAACGAAATCTGAATAATCAGTAATATCAAATAAGTATAGCTAAGGACAAAACTGCGATGGATGGAGTTGATCCTTCGGTTTTGGAATTTACATAAATTTAGATCATAGTAATTGAACAAAGTGTACACATGAGATATTATCTCATGTACAAGTACACCATATCTAAGAAAAATAAAGAGCATACATAAGAAACTAGTGATGGATATCGGGGGTTTGTTAACTGTCTGTATTACCAAGTATCAATCTTGGACGGTTGCAGAAACTGCTGTTTGCTTTAGTTTTAGGCTCGGGCTTGGGGTTAGATTAAGAGGTGTGTACACTTGACAAGCATCATTTATTTTTTAAAAAGAATGCTCAATACAAGTTCAAAGAATTTATTTGAAAACCAATCTGGACAAATATATCCCAGAACCAATCAAACACCTATAAAAAACGTATCACAAATTTATAATTTTGTTTTCAAATTGAACAAAAGATTATTACTTATTTAAAATCATTAAAACTATTATAATTGTTCACCAACATTTATTGTCTAATTAATAAAAATATCTGCACACTGAATAATAAAATGAAAAAGACATATACTGTTTTCATTTAATATATATAATATGACCGAACAGAAATATGGCCGAAATGTCCAAGTCCAAAGTTACGCTATGGCCAAAATGTCCTGTTAACATGGAGGTATAACAAATAGTTATATACTGGGTCTCTCGGACAACAGCTATTTTGTTAGAAACTCAAAGCCTTCTGCCTATTGTCCTCGTGCAACAATTCGTTAAATTTTCTTCATGTTGAAATCTGGACACCCTGTACTGTAGTTGTTTTGTCTTACTGTTGGGTTATTGTCTCAGGAGCATTCTCCCAAGTTCTTTATAGTTTTCAACATTTGATCAATTTTATCTGAAGTATCCTTTTAGTTTTAAAAGGGTTTTTATAGCACTCTGTGCTGTACAAGCACTCTCTTCGTATAATTTTATCTGGGCTTGGGAGCAAACATAATGCAGTAGACGGTTTGCTGCAAATCAGTGTCGACTCGCATGTTTGATTTGTGTGCATGAAATGGTTATGTAAGTTTTTGTTAACAATGATGGAGAAGATACATGTAAAACATGTTCGAATAATAAGATGTTAACAAAGATTTAAAATAAACATTCATCCATTGATGGAAACGCATCATCGAAGCAAGGACGTATAATTCCTTGATCGAAGCAATCAGGTTTTCTTAAAATACATGTGTTTATATGGTACCCTTCCTTTTCCGATATGTTCCGAAGTGAGACGTCCGATATACAACCTGTGTGGATATACATGTAAATCCGCCGTTAAAAAATAGTTCATGATTAATCAGTTAATAACATTTGATTAACGTATATTCGAATGTTCTTTTCAAAAAGGTCTCGAGACTATTTATTAAAGATTCAATTTTAACTACACTTACTGACGACAAACTTAACATCGTTTTAGATAGATTCAAGCCCTCGTGGGCTTGAATAAAAAAAACACAAAACACACACACAAAATGTTAACATACAGCTACGATGCAGATTGATGTCCTTTTAATAATATACGTCATTTTTTCCGGAAGTCAAAAGGAACAGCCGTTATCGTTTCTATTCACAAAAACATCGACAGGTAAACGACGGGGTAAATGGGTAAATGGAATAGCAATAATAAACAATGAATGATGAAAGAGAGAAGCAAAACAAAGAAATCACTGTGATTTATCGTTTCTTCCTAAATTAATTTCATTGAGAAAGTTATTGAACTTTTGAACTAATATTTTGTTATTTTGTGATAATATAACAATGGTGTTTCATTTACAGGTGAATAACTACGTTGCCTCAGTCATTCATATTAAAGATGCATATTCTTACATACGACCAAATCAAAGACATATTAGAGTAAAAAATCAAATTATGCCAACCATGCCATGAAATATTTAAACATTCAAATCACTTTTCACAGGAAAAATTGCTTCTGTTGTTTAGTGTTGCTCAGATTTGAAGCAAAATGTTTGCCTTGAAAGAAGAATTCTTTAGGATGTGGATAGTTCACTGTGGTAGCTCGGCTGCTGCCGGTGTTACAATGATAAATACCTTTCCAAAAACCATATATTGTTTTAATCACGCCTTTAATGATTATCTTCATCGTGGGTGCGTATAAATTCAGCGACTGTATCATTTCAGCGACTATCGTTTCAGCGACATTTTTGAGTAATTCTGTGTATCATTTCAGCGACGCCTTTTCTGTCTATTGTATGTAAATTCAGCGACATCCAAATTCTAAGAAATAGAATAAAGCACCAATTACATTTTACATATAAGCAAATAAATGAAATAAAATTAAATTTTCAGGAAAATAATCATCTGGATAGTGCTTGTTAGAGGTAATCGTTTCTCCAATGTACAAGAACACTGCCTCGTCCTGTGGCTTTGACTGTCACAGAGAAATCAAATGAACACCAGACAGTGGAATAAAAGGAACAATACAGATTGTATAATATCTAAAAATTCAAGTATTTCTAACTTGTGGAATACAAGGCATGACCGTTTATTATTGTACATTGCACATTTGCTGATTTAACTGAGCAAGGGCATTGTCACTTTTAACAGGTAAATGTCGCTGATTTTATCAAATATAATGTCGCTGAATTCATATGTTTTTGTCGCTGAAATGATAATGTCGCTGAAATGAAAAAAGTTGGAAATGTCGCTGAATTTATCATCTCCGTCATCGTGATGTAGAGCTCGATTTACATTTTTTGGCAATAATCGTTTGAAAAACGCCCAGATTTAATAAATTATTTATGTAATGACGCAGCGTGTCTGTATAATTTATACAGTAAAGGAAAACCTATATACTCTTAAAAATTATTGTGTCGTGTATAATCCTTATATTATCATGTATTCTGTTAGCAGTTAAGCGGCGAACACTCCTTGACCCATCTTTCTAAATTACGTTTTGTCTTATTCTTTCCTTTTCAAGCTCGTGGTCTTGGAGTTAGTGATCTACCTGTATTGGGTTTTATTTGTATGTTTATTATACTATAGGGAAATGGGGTAGAGAAAGGGGAGGTTTGGGTACCCATAAACCGGTTTAACCCTATCGGTAACTTGTGCTAGTACCGGTACCAAGTCCGTTCGTTGTCTATGTTTGTCTTTTGTCATTTTATTGTTTTTCTTGTGCAGTTCCCTGGTGGATTGTGGCATGTGATTGTAATGTTCGGCCATTGTAAGTGTTCTTCATTATTCTGGATTATGGTTTTCGGTTATTGCTTCGGTATATAATTGGAAATATATTACATGCTTATAATATCTCAACTAGTACGATTCGCACGCTTCTGTCCTACTATTGACGACTGAAATGAACGTAACCTTAATATCCCGTCCAAAATTTACAGCACAGTTAAAGAACAGGATTACAAAAATCAAAGTCCGGAGACAAGGCAAAAGTAAGAACACCAGAAGACACTACACAACCACAAACCTAAAAAACTAAGAGTGCAACAATAAAAACTACGACACTAACAGTCTGAACTCTCAAAAGGATTAACAGCATGTCCTGCTCTGTATACAGCACCCGTGACAGTGTCAGTTTGTCAATCCAGGGTAAATATTTTACGAAAGGATATGGAGTACATGAACATAAGACCATAACACATATGTTAACTCCAACTGCAATAATTTTAATGAGCTGTATGGCAATTTCGGAAATTAATTCCTCTTCAGGAGCACTAGAACCCAAACAAAGGAAATCCATATTCAAAAATTGTCGGAATCGGTAATGTCAAATCCGGGAAGATGTGAATCAAGCTGAAAATTTAAGTTTTCTCTTGTGACACCGACATCACATATCTATTTATGATGTCATGATGACAGCAATAGAACTTCTGGAGGGACGAAAGTAAAAACGGCTGAACAAAGCCCTGACTCAGCATATTTTTTGACAATGCTTTTGCTCTTTCTAAAAAGTCACTGTATGAACTACAAGCTCTACGAATTAATTGTGAAATATACGCTCCATATGCTGGAAAGGTGGGTATATTGCTGCTGCGAAAAGGAAAGTTCACAATTGGAAAGTCAAAATCATCAAGTTTGTCATATAACTCATTGCATTTTCTTCTTGATAATATTTTTGTTCGTTTCGGTGATACAGTCTACAACATGTATCAGCAAAAATAGGTATTACTATAGGTACCAACTGTGCACCTCTAATAGCAGATTTTTTCTTAATACTACGAGTCACAATTCATGGCCAAAATTCAAAAAGACTCTTCTAAAAAGCATTTAGTGGATATTTTTAACAATACATATCTATATTTGGACGATATTTTGGCTTTAAATAATCCTGAATTTTCTCAATTTACAGTCGAAATTTATCCTGCCGAAGTTACTTTAAATAAATCCAATAGCAGCAGCGATCATACACCTTTTCTTGATCGTGATATATCAATAAACCAAAGAAAGTTAAACACTAAAGTTTATGACAAAAGTGGTGATTTCTCTTTCCCTATAGTTAATTTTCCCCATCTCGACAGCGATGTTCCGTTAGCCGATTCTTACAGAGTTTACATTTCACAACTTGTTCGATATGTACGAGTATGTAGTGACGTTTCTGACTTCAACGACCGAAATCTTTGTCTCACTGAAAAACCTTCTGCATCAAGGGTTTGATATCATAAATTGATAAAAACACTTTCTAAATGTTATAGATAAATTGACTTATTAAGAAAATTTGGTTCTACATGCAGGGCTCTTATACAACAGGGCATTTCATATCCAAACTTCAATGGAAATATCATTTACAAAGCGCATAAATTCAAAAATTGTCCTTCCAAACATATTAATCCGTTGAACAAACTTATTCATAAAGATATAAATACAGCATTGTTGTTAAATCTTTACTTCTGGTTTTTGTTGGCAAAGATATTGGTCAGCTCATAAATACTTTACACTGTAACTAAATTAAAACATTTTTTATATTCGCAGTATTTGGCATTGCACAATATCCTGTTCTTCTTTCATAATTGATGATGTAGTTATACGAAATTATGTCCTTTGCTAGCTGTCAGCATTTGTCGGGACAGTACCCATGTGTATTGACTTCATGTTATATGTACTTCATTGTAAAAGTACTCGTCTTGATAAGTTTGACTTTTTTCTAGTTTGATTTTTACTGTGAGTCTTTTTGTGTATTTATTTTTTAGCCATTGACCACACATAGGGGAGGGTTTGGGTCCAAGAAAACGAGTTTAACCCCATCGCAATTTTTGCGCCTGTCCCAAGTCAGGAATATGTTGGTCATTGGCTTGTCCTTGTCTTCTTATAAAATTTTAGTTTCTTTGTAAAACAAAAGGTCGAGGTATGAAACAGAATTCGGTGTATCGGTTGTCTCTTTTAATTTTAAATTCACTGGGGTAGATGCGATGTCAATATTCTTTATCCTATATTTGATATCAAACAGCTTATTACTACGGGCATTTCTGACCCTCGTTTTTACGGAAATGTTAACAACTTTTTAAAAAAAATTCAGAAAAACTGGTGCGTAACTTACATTCTTTACGTAATAGGTGATACTGAAAGATTTTCATCACAAGTCCGTTTAACCGGCTTTGGAATCCAATGACCTGAAGATTGAACACGTATACTGGCCCCTCACTAATACTGCTGATATCTACTGAATTTCGTGATGATTTTTCACCAAATCCTCCAGGAAGTTTTGAATTTGATTTTTGTCCGTAGTGCGACAGTGGTTAACCAGCAGACCCGGCTACTTGAGCCAGCCGACAGTTAAGCGTCGAGAACTCCTTGATCCATCGTTGTAAATTACGTTTTGCCTTCTTCTTTCCTTCTCAAGATTGAGATCTTGGAGTTAGCAGTATTCTTGTATTGGGTTTTATTTGTATGTCCCGTTTAACCCTACCGCTAGCTCTTGCTAGTACCGGTACCATCTCCGGCTATCCCGAGTTGCTATTGTTGTCTACATTTGTCTTTTGTATTTTCATTGTTCCTTGGTAGCTTGTTGCATGTAATTGTAATTTTCGACCATTTTAGGTGTTTCTTGTTATCTTCGCTTAATTATAATATCATGGAATAAATATTTAATACAATAATAATAGAATTGTTTAAGCCAACTAAAACTGATGTCCCCTTCATATGTTCCAACCAATTTATGGTATTGTCATAAATACATCTTTATACATATTTTTTAAGGATCAGGATCTAAACCCCTTTTCAAGATTTATTATCAGTCTGAAAATGGTGGAGGTGGGATCCAATATCAGGGCTTCCAATGCGTTTCATTAAAATTATTTTAACATGAGTAATAAAATTATCTGGTGAAGATCTCAAAAGTTTTCAAGATAATCTATAATTCTAAAAATTGTTGGGATTTTGTTGAACGAATCCTACGGATTCCCATTGTGTATCAACCTATTCATCTCCTCAAGAGTGATAAGATTGTATATGGTTTAGGGGTTCTGATCTCAACTGTTTTCAAAATATATTGTAATTCTTCAAATGGGTGATGTTGGGTGTGTTGTAGGCACGCATACCATTTTAAGCTTCTGGTATGTATCAACCAATTCATCTACTTGAGCCAGCCGACAGTTCAGCGTCGAGAACTCCTTGATCCATCGTTGTAAATTACGTTTTGCCTTCTTCTTTCCTTCTCAAGATTGAGATCTTGGAGTTAGCAGTATACTTGTATTGGGTTTTATTTGTATGTCCCGTTTAACCCTACCGCTAGCTCTTGCTAGTACCGGTACCATCTCCGGCTATCCCGAGTTGCTATTGTTGTCTACATTTGTCTTTTGTATTTTCATTGTTTTTCTTGTGTAGTTCCTTGGTAGTTTGTTGCATGTAATTGTAATTTTCGACCATTTTAGGTGTTTCTTGTTATCTTCGCTTAATCATAATATCATGGAATAAATATTTAATACAATAATAATAGAATTGTTTAAGCCAACTAAAACTGATGTCCCCCTTCATATGTTCCAGCCAATTCATGGTATTGTCATAAATACATGTTAATACATATTTTTTAAGGATCAGGATCTAAACCCCTTTTCAAGATTTATTATCAGTCTGAAAATGGTGGAGGTGGGATCCAATATCAGGGCTTCCAATGCGTTTCATTAAAATTATTTTAACATGAGTAATAAAATTATCTGGTGAAGATCTCAAAAGTTTTCAAGATAATCTATAATTCTAAAAATTGTTGGGATTTTGTTGAACGAATCCTACGGATTCCCATTGTGTATCAACCTATTCATCTCCTCAAGAGTGATAAGATTGTATATGGTTTAGGGGTTCTGATCTCAACTGTTTTAAAAATATATTGTAATTCTTCAAATGGGTGATGTTGGGTGTGTTGTAGGCACGCATACCATTTTAAGCTTCTGGTATGTATCAACCAATTCATCTTTTCATAAACAGTGAGAATGTATATGGTTTCGGGATGAGCATCTCAAAATATTTTATAATTATTAAAATTATTTGGGTGAAGATTATGTGCTTCTGATTTATATATATATATCAATTTATTTCTCTACTCATGTATGGGTGGGGTTCTTAACTGTTTACAAGATAGACTGTAATTTCTCCAATTGGATAGGGGTGTGGTGTGGGCATGTACACCCCTTTCAGGCATCTGGTATTTATCAACCTATTTATCTTATCATAAGCAGTCATAATGTATATGGCTTTTTTTGGGGGGATCTCAACTGTTTTCAAAAAAATATACCGGCGTGCGCGGTCCCGGCTTATGAATAGGCCCGCAGCATCCTCTGATCTTGGAGTATGAGTCTTCCTAACAGAGGCCCGGCACCTGGATCGGTTTTCAGGGGCTCCGGCTACAGTGCTGACGGGCGCGTCCCCAGTTGGTGGATAGGGGAATGCCCTGTCTATGCGAGGAAGTCAAGTCATAATACGGAAAGCCTGACCGTGAACCATTGTAGCGAAACTGTGTGGAGAAACGCCACGTTCCATGCTGTATAAAGACCCCTTCTATATTTCTCTAAAGAGAGCAGACGTACTGGGTGTCGTATGGAAGGCTAAATTTCCTGCCCTGACCCATTTCTCCCCATTTTCCAGTGGCAATCAAAAGTCGTTACACCGGTTGTCCCTTCCAAGTTTATTTCTTTCTTCTTTTACTTACTTTTTTTAATTGATTAACTAGTTCTCGTCCTGATATAGCTGAAATATTGCTAATTGGACGTTAAACTCTAACTAATCAATCAATCAATCAAAATGTATAGTTATTAAAATGGTTGGGGTAGAGATTACCCCTCTGGCCTTCTGATATGTATCATTTTATTCCTTTTATAATAAGCAATAAGATCGTATATGATTTTGGGGTAAGGATTTAATTGTTTTCAGGATATATTATAATTCTTGAAATGGATTGGGCGTGGCATGGGTGGGGACACCCCTTTTGGGCTTCTGGCATGCATTAACCAATTCATCTCGACATAAGCAGTAGGATTATATATGGTTAAGGGTTAATGTAAGATATTTAATTATTAATTATCAATTATCAATACATTAGCAATATACAACACATCAAATAGAAACAAAAACGAATTTATAATGGGATTAAGGTTAAGGGTTCGGGAACTTAACCATTTTCAAGGTAATTAATAATTCTTGAAATTGTTGGTGGTGGGGACTACCCCTTGGGGGTGCCAGTGTGCATCCTAAAATTCATTTAATCATGTTAATAATGATACATATGTCTGAAGGGTGCTGGTGGAAAATAATAAAAGAATACAAGTATTTGCACGTTTTCACATTAGGTCCTGTAATAAAATAACAATTATTTGGTCTTGACAATAAAGGTCAAGCTTTAAGGTTACAGTGGCCTCATTCTTTTACGTGTCACTCCGCCACGATCCAATGCATTTACATACCAAATAACAACACAAAAGGCCAGACAAACACAATTCTGCCCCGAACTAGAGTTCAGTGAAAAATCAATTTTTGACCTTGACATTGAAGTCAAGGTCGCAGTGTCCTTATTCTTTTACGCGACACTTTGCATGACCCAAATGCATATACATACCAATTATGAACATAATAGGCTGAAGACAAAAAAAGTGTTGCCCCGGACAAGAATGCAGTAAAGAAATCTGTGTTTTTTACCTTGACATTGAAAATCACAGTGACCTTATTCTTCAATGGGACACTTTGCCTCGACCCAATATATATACATACCAATTATGAACACAATGGGACTAAAGACAAAAAAGTTTTGCCCCCCCCCCCCCGAAAGAATGAATTAATTTTTTTTTACCTGGACAATGAAGGTCAGTGTCACAAGGACATAATTCTTTTACGCGACACTCTGCCACGACCCAATGCATATGCATACCAAATATGAACACAATAGGCTTAAAGGCAAAAAGTTCTGCCACAGACAAAGTTGTATTAATAGAAAAAGAAGAAGAGGAATACGGGACTTTTGCGTATAATATCAGAAATGTATTCCAGTTTGAACACGGCTCAGAAGTCTCGTATTTGAGATAATTCAATATGTCTCCCTTAATGATAAATATCCTTATTGTGCCCCGTAGATTTTTTATATACGATTTTTTTAAGTGTGCCGTAATGATTAAGGCAGAAATCTAGTAATGAAACGATCCTGGATATAATCCCACTATTGGCTGTTATTTTTCAATGTTTTAAAGTCTTGATGGTAAAACGTAAGATTTTGCCTAACCCAAAGAACTGAGATAGCTCTCAATATCTTGCTTTGATCAGCAAAATAAAATTAAAAATGGGAAAAAGTAAAAATCGGTATAATTAGATCCAGGAAGGCGTGAATCTAGCTGAAAATATCAGCTTTCACTTGGGACACTAACACATCATATCTTTCAATGATATTATGGTGACGGCCATAAAATTTCTTGAGGGATGAAATTAACATAGGCTTAACAAATCTCTTAGTTAGCAGCTTTTGGGATAGTGTGTTTGCTCTGTGAAATAAGATCACTGTACAAAATATATGCTCGACAATAACGAATCTACTGTGCCATGTACACTGCATGGAATGAAGAGGTAGGTATATTGCTGCGAAGATATAGTCCATAGGCTAGAATACCCCCCCCCACTTCCGAAAGCAACCCATTTTTTTAAGTCCGCATACATCGCCTCTTCAAAGTAAAACATGTTAACACGAGCATAACTTGCACGCACTTGTGGAATTTGGCCCATTTTTAGACCCACCTACCGAAATTTTGGAAAATTTCGTTTTTCGTTCAAGTTTTTCTTTCAGTTGCTTCAAAATTTCCAGTTATAAAAACGAGGCATCAAATGATTGCTTATTGTATGAGCTTTACAAAGAACCCAATTTCTATGCCCAATACGTTCCATAGCGCAATTAAACGTACCTCTACCCCAATGGAATATTGACGTAAAAACTGAAATTTTCATTGAAATCGCGTAAGTTTGCTGATGGTCTACAGAACCCGAGGTGCATCTCAATTCCCGATTCTGAAAATTGGTTTAAACTTTTCTATTTATTTTCTTCAATATAAAACATATTAAGACGATGTTAACATATTTTAAATGACCAAAATTTATTTTCAAATAGACCAAATACACGGACCTTTGAATAATTTCGATCTTGAATAAGTTTTGCCTTTCTTTTGCCTAATATTATTTTTAGTAAACAAATATCATTCAAAATAGGTATCAAATGAAATATTTGCTTTACAACCATTACAAATAATGGCTGCTTCTAGGTAATATAAACATCAAACATCAATAAAACTTACCCCTACCCCAACAAATTTACTATAAAATTGTCAATTGTTTGTCTTTTTTCGCATAAAAATAACCAGAACACGCAAATATGTGTTGTATATCACAATGTTGCATGAATAACATTATGATTTGGTATTTTAACAGCCATTTGTTGACTAAAACTTAAAACTTTGTCCGAAATTGATGAAAATTGGGAATTTTTAACATTTTAGAATTGTCCAAAGTTCACTGTTAAATCGTTATATATGCCAAATCTGGAATATATATATTTAAATATGCCAATTAATTGTACCAAGCGACACATTAGTTGTCTTAAATAACTAAATACCGAAGTTACTGTGAATTTACTTTCTGCATATGCGCATTTCGAAAACTTATGTCTCTTCAGTGCAGATAAAATCTAAACGTTTGGAAGACTATATACTCAAAGATATTTAAAAACTGATAGAGAACAAATAACCAATATGATCTAAATGTAAAGCCAAAATTAGCTAAGGACAGAGCTATGCATGAGGGAGATACTCCTTAGTTTTCAACAAAATTTACAAAATTTAGATATTGCAATGTTCCAAAAATAATCGGCCTTCGGGTCAGCACCGAAGTACTGACTTCTGGGCTGGTGAATACCGTCGGGGACTAACAATCCACCAGCAGTGGCATCGACCCAGAGGTAACAAATAACTAAAACGTTGTTTAGAAAAACAATGAGTGTTTAATGTGACTCTGAAAACCGAAAATCTTACCCCTACCCCAACTAATTTTCCCTAAAATTGTCAATTTTCTGTCCATGTTCGCATGAAAATAACCAGAATACGTAAAATGTGTGTTGTATATGACAATGTTGCATGAATTACATCGTGACTTGTTATTTAAACAGCCATTGGTGGACTTAAACTCAATATTTATCCCAAAATTAATGAAAAATGGGAATTTTCAACATTTCAGATTTGTCCATAGTTCACTGTTAAATCGCAATATACGTCAAATCTGTAGAATATATGTGCAGATATACCAATTAACTGTTCTAAGCGATACATTAGTTGTCTTAAAACATTGTTTAGAAAAACAAGGAGTGTTTAATGTGACTCTAAATACCGAAAATCTTAGCCCTACCCCAACATTTTTTTCCTGAACTTGTCACTTTTTGGTCTATGTTCGCATAAAAATAACCAATACACGGAAAACATGTGTTGTATATGACTATGTTGCATGAATTACATCATGATTTGCTATTTTAACGGCCATTGGTCGACAAAAACTCAATATTTCTCCAAAAATTGATGCAAAATCGGAATTTTCAACATTTCTGATTTGTCAAATATTCACTGTTAAATAGCAATATAAATCAAATTTATAGAATATATCTGCAGATATGCCAATTAATTGTTCTAATCGATACACTAATTGTCTTAAATGGTGAATAAAAGGATATGGAGTAAATGCACATGAGACAAAGTCTCTACAAATACATGATAAAAACAAGCAAAGGAACAACGCTTTTATTGCTGTTCTTCATCTTGAAGTCACCATGAGGCCTTCAACAATGAGCTTTGCTCATACCTCATAGTAAGTTCAAGACGGCCCTTAGCACCGGTTTAAACGGAATTCTTTGCTAATTGTCGAGCAACGCTACATCCATTTCTTTCTTGGTCATGGGTGCTTCTAAAACATTGTTTAGAAAAACAAGGAGTGTTTAATGACTAAATACCGAAGTTGCTGTGAATTTAAATTCTGTATAATTAATGTGACTCTAAATACTAAAAATTTCCCTTACCCCAACAAATTTTCTCAAAAATTGTCGATTTTTTATCTATGTTTGGATAAAAATAACCCCCACAAGCAAAATCTGCGTTGCATATAACAGGGTTGCATGAATTCTATCATGATTTGGTATTTGTAATCCAACTTGTCAGCTTAAACTCCATATTTTGTCCAAAATTTATGAAAAAAGGGAATTTTTAGTATTTCAGATTGTTCAAAATTCACTTTAAAATCGTTATATGTGGCAAATCTGGAGAATTTATCTGCAGATATGCCAATTTATTGTTTTAACCAATGCATAGTTATCTTAAAACACTACTTAGAAAACAAGAAGTGTTCAATGTGAACCTAAATACCGAAAATCTTCCCCTACCCCAACAAAATTAAACTTAAAAGTCCTCAAAATATGTCTGTCTTTACATATATGAAAAAGAAAGGAAATGGGGTAAATGTCAAGGAGACAACATCCCATATCCAGGTTAAAACGACCAAAAACAAAACATCTAGGGGTCACCATATGGTCTTCATATATATATATATATATATATATGAGTATAGCATACTAATGTTTTACTTGCTTTGCAAAAGATGCATTTGATACATCGTAATATGTAATTTTAACTCCAAAATATGGGTAAAATTGAATAATTTGGGCGGTTTTCGTGAAAAAGGGGAATTTCAAGCATTTCAGAATTTAACGAAATCAGATTTTAATTATTGAATAACTGCCCCATAAACCACGCACAGGATCTTATTTGTGATATATGTCAGTCTCTGTGTAGTTTGGTGTTTGAAAATGATATGCCATTGGACCTTTATACAATGCTTAAGCTTTTCAAGCTGAACAAAATGAAATAAATTGTGTTAAATATTTGTGGTACATGTAAGGAGTAATATGTTGGTAATTTTTGAGACTGTAGTTAGTCTAAAATGTTTAAAAGCATAAGTTGTAATTTTTAAGATATAATGAACAAATATTTAATCAACATTTTCAAGTTACATATCAATTTCATGAAGTATTTGCATCTCAAAGTCAAAACAGCAGAAATTCTGAAAAACAGAAAATTCCAATTTTGCATACAATTTCGGGCAGAAGAGTCGAAAAGAGACCTCTTAAAAATTTAAATCTACTTTAATGGTCTTCTGTATGTCAGCTTTAGTGAAATAAACACTAGAATTTCCACTAAACATTATCTTTTTTATCATTTAGAGTCTGAATATTTCAAATGTTTCCTTAATTTTTAGGGGAGGGTGGTAATTTTGACCAATCTGAACCTACATTATGTCTGAAACTAAAATGTGTGCGCACAATTTTTTGCTAATATATCATAAATCATTATTAAATATATATTCAGATTTTACAATCATAAAGTCATAAAGTCGAAATTGCGAAAAAATCTAAAATTCCGAAAATTTCAATTTTTCAAAAATTTCATACCGAAAATATAAATTTTATGGACTTTAATGGTATTATTTTCCAACATTGTATCACACCTGATAAGTTGGGCATAAAAACTAGATCAAATGACGAGGGTTGTTTATCTGAAAGTAATCGACAGCCTAAAATAGTCATTTTCGCAATTTTTTTTAGGGGAGGAATACATTTTTTGTATCCCCAGATCATAAAAAGGGCGTAAAGTGCCCAGACTTTTGTTCATTGTAAAGGATTTTAAATTAGCGTTAATTTGGTACCAAATTTCGGTACATATTACTTCTCGTTAAAAGGTTATGGAGCTTAAAAGATAAAACTTAGGTTCAAACTAAAATACAAGAATTTTTCATGGTGTAGTATAAAAGTGGCCCTATACTGTCTGTGCGTGCAGGTTATGTTCGTGTTAACATGTTTTATTTCAAAGAGGGGAAGTGGTTCGGAAGTGGGGGGGGGGTGCACGGAAAGTGTTTCCAGCCCACGGACTAATAGGGAAAGTTCATAATTTTGGGAACTTAAAATCATCGCGCTTGTCATCTAGTTTAGATTTCAGACGCCATATTCGTCAATATACAAGTGAATGAATTTCACGGTACTCATGGTAATTTTTATTAAACAATTTGACAAAAAAGACAATCACAAACAACATGATGTTAGGTCACACAATACAGATTCTGTTTAAATCTAAATAGATTCGATAGAGTAACAATATATAAATATGAAGTATGTCCCATAATTGTATATTTGCTTTTTCAACATGCCTCCAAATCATGGATTTTTTCATTTTTATTTCAGTTGACTGTATTTACTTCAATTCTGGAATGTAACCCATTCTTCAACGGACAATATTGTATTACAATAATAATAGAGGTATGTCATATACATTAATAAAACTTATTTGTCTGGACTAGTAAAAGCTATGTCGAAACATCCTAAACAAATAACAAAATATCTCAGGCAACAAATTAAGGAATCACCGTTTATTTTGTCCTTTTATATCTTAAAGTCTTCTTGTCAGTAGAAAAGTAAATATTTAATAGTCATGGGTTTGATAGAGAAAATTCAATTACAAAAGCACTTTCAATATCTGTTCCGCCGTCCAAGACGTCGTCCACCTCCTCTTAGAGCCTGAAAATAGACAAAAAAAATCAAAAAGGCATGTAGATATTAAGACAGAATCAAAGTTTCGGTTATATAATATTGTGGCTTTTTGTCAATTGTATAATACCAGATTACAGAAGTTTATAGAATCTTGAGTTATGGCAGCAAAATATGTTTCGAAGGACATTTATAGCAATATTCTCTTCAAGCCAGATTATAAAGAAAGGAGAAGGATGACCCGCTACAAAACAGGTTTAACCCATCATTTCTTTTGAAATGCTTATACCAACTCAGCACCATTGCGGTCGACAATTTTTCCGGTAGTTTCCACCTGATTTCTCATTTTATTGACTTCGGCTCTTGACAACTTTGTTCTGTAATTTTGGTATTACCCCAATACTCTTAAAGCCAAAACACGACACGATCTGAGCTTGAAATTTTCAACATATGAATACAAAAAGGAATCGATCACAAGTTATTCGACATTACAGACGTTCTCTCCCTCAAAAAATATATGAAGAAACCAGAACTAAATACTGACGGCATACGTACTAAGATATGAACAAGTTATCTTAGTATAATATTATGCTTTAAAATGCAAAAACGGGAGAAAACGGTGAAACTGGAGTGAGTGGAGAAAATGTGACATACACTTTTAATAGTCTGCTATTTCTCGATTGAACAAAGTTATCTACTTATATGTCAATGGACACTCCTGAAAATTTATATGTTTTGATCAAGATTAAGAATACAGGCACCAGCTGAAAGTAATTCAATAAATAGTTACTTCATAATTTTGTAAGTTGTTCAGATGAACTTTTCTTTTATTGTTTTGTAATTCGATGTTCTATCAAATATAGAAGTAAAAAGTTCGAAGCCACACTTCATGACGTAAAAGTTAAAAAAAAACAAGAGCTGTCGCCGAATGGCAGCCAGTTTTACCCCCGCTCATTGAACCCTGAATTAATATGGCAAGTGCAAAATTAAGTGGGTGTGGACACAGTACAAGTTTGGACACAATAATGGCATTTACACATTAGAAGAGAAAAATAAGATTAAATAATCTGAGGAGGATGCAGGACATAAAGATGTGTTGTTGCTGAGAAAAATTTGACTAAATAGTCAAAGTTTGAAAATCAAAGAAAAAAAATCAAAGTCATAAAACTGAAAGTAGTATAATAATATGGCTGAAAAAAAAGAAAAGCAATATACATGTAGTACCCTAGTACCTGTCATGTGCAGTTGCTGAGAAAAAAGGGACGAAAAAGTCACAATTTTAAAATTTAAAGTAAAAACAGCACGAAGTCGGTAAACAGGAAGTGGTTAATCGATATGGCCTAAAAGGGGAGGCGCAGTATAGAACCCCATACTGAAGCACCATACCAAATATCAAATGGCTGTCATGTGTAGTTGCTGAGAAAAATGCAATGAAAAAGTCACAATTTTGAAAATGAAAGTAAAAAAGACACAAAGTGGTATATCAGGAAGTGGTCATTTAATATGGCCGAGAAGGGGAGGCACAGTATTAGACCCCCATAATGAAGCACCGTACCAAATATCAAGTGGCTGTCATGTGTAGTTGCTGAGAAAAATGCGACGGAAAAGTCACAATTTTGAAAATGAAAGTAAAAAAGGCACAAAGTCGGTAAACAGGAAGTGGCCAACCGATATGGCCGAAAAGAGAAGGCGCAGTATAGGACCCCATAATGAAGCACCATACCAAATATCAAGTGGCTGTCATGTGTAGTTTCTGAGAAAAACCACTTCCTGTTAACCGACTTCGTGCCATTTTTAATTTTGAAAATGAAAGTAAAAAAGGCACGAAGTCGGTAAACAGGAAGTGGTCTTTCGATATGACCGAAAAGGGGAGGCGCAGTATAGGACCCCATAATGAAGCACCATCCCAAATATCAAGTGGCTGTCATGTGTGGTTACTGAGAAATATGCGACGAAAATATGTGACTGACGGACGGACGGACGGACGGACGGACGGACGGAATGACGGAATGACGGACGGACAGAGGTAAAACAGTATACCCCCTCCTTCGGAGCGGGGGTATAACAACCAAATCCGTAACTGTAGTAATTTGAAGCTCAATTACTAAAGGAAGTTTGATTTCTGGGTGAAAAGGGGATGGGGACTATAGGTGTTTTCCCTACTACAGAATATTTTTTGGAGACTTCAACATTGATTAACATTTGGCTCACTGTTGGTAAGTGTGCTGGTTCATTTTAAGAAACGTGTTTTTTTACCGAAGTAGACACTGGAATCGACTATCCGTGGTTCAGTCTGCAGAGCTGGCCAAGCCTGTACCGAGGAGGACAGGGAATCACCTTCCTCATGCAGGATAGTTATATTATAATTCGGAAAAAGAGTTCAAGTGTTTCGTGTTAAAGGCTAACGTTTTACTTTCATTATCTGTTTCTACCATCCTCTACTGGGAATCGAAACTCGTTGCCACGATTGAGTCAATAACAAAAATTGTTGATAATAAATAACTGATTACCGAAGTTACTGTTAATTTAGATTCTGCACATGGTTATTTTGACTATTTTTTTCTCTAAAGTAATACATAAAATCTAAACATTTGAATGACCAATTTAACTCAATATTTAACTAGAGGCTCGCATGAGCCTGTATCGCTCACCTGATGACTGGTTTTATTCATTGTCACGAAGAGACCACCAATTCATATATAAATCAGTTCACCAGATGTTACATTTTCAATCTTGGATGAGTTACAAACATAAAAATTACAAACTTTGATAGGGAACACCCAAAGACAATCGTAACAAAACTTGGTTCCAATTGGCTCAGTAGGTTCAGAGGAGAAGACATGTGAATGCATTTCCCATAGGGTCCCTATATTAAACTATGTTCCACGCTGGCGGCCATCTTGGATGAGGTACGAACGTCAAAATCACAAACTTTGAAGGGGACAAGCCCAGGACTATTGTGACCAAGTTTGGTTGAATTTGGCTTCGTAGTTTCAGAGGAGAAAATCTTTGGATGCATTTCCCACAGGGTCCCTATGTTAAAGTATGCTATCTGCTGGCAGCCACAATGAGGTATGAACATAAAAATCACAAACTTTCAAGGTGACCACGTAAAGACTATTGTGATAAAGTTTGGTTCCAATTGGCTCAGTAGTTTCAGAGAAGAAGATCTTTGAATACATTTCCAATAGGGTCCTATGTTAAACTATGTCCAGTGCTGACGATCATCTTGGATGAGGTACGAACATAAAAATCACAAACTTTAAAGGGGACCAGCCAAGGACAATTGTATCCTAGTTTGGTTCCTATTGGCTTAAAGTTGTTTCAGGAGAAAAGACCTTTGAATGTATTTCCCATAGGGTCCCTATGTTAAACTATGTTCCCCGCTGGCTGCCATCTTGGATGAGGTACAACCACAAAAATCACAAACTTTAAAGGGGACCACCTATTGTGACAAAATTTGGTCCACATAGGCTCAGTGGTTTCAGAGGAGAAGATCTTTGAATACATTTCCCATAGGGTCCTATGTTAAACTATGTCCCGTAGTCATCTTGGATGAGATGCTAATCTGCTGGACATATGTAGAAATTGTAGTCCTGGAAAAGTTTAACACTTTTGTAATTCACATTTAATCTCCATCTCAAACAGTTTTTGAAATAAAAGTAAAAATGTTTAAAAAAATCGTGAAATTTCAAAGAAAAAGGGGCCATAACTCCTATGTGGGTCGTCAGATTTTCTTCAAACTTGCAAGAAATGTAGATCTTACTATGCTGACCATTTTTGTAATTTAAACTTTACTTCTATCTTCTACCATTTTCAATATATAAGACTAAAAGTAACAAAAAAACGAAAATTTTACGGAAAAGGGGCAATAACTCCAAGATGGGTTATCGGATATTCTTCAAAATTGCAGGGCGGGTAGATCTCATCATGCTGATCATTTTTACTACGTGGCAGAATTTTGATATCTGTAACGGTTTTCGAGTAATTTGCAAAAAAACGGCAATTTACCCCTATGTTCTATTTTTAGTAACAGCGGCCATGTTGTTTGATCTACGGACATGAAAATCACAAACCTGAAAGAACATACGCTGGTGATGATTCAGGCCAAGTTTGGTAAGTATTGGCTTAGCAGTTTCAGGGGAGAAGATCTTTGTTAACTGTCGACGGACGGACGACGGAGACGACGGACGCCGAGTGATGGCAAAAGCTCACATGGCCTTTGGCCAGGTGAGCTAAAAATGATAGAGAACAAATTACCAAAAATGATCTAAATTGAAAGCCAAAAATTAGCTATTAACATAGCTTTGCATGAGGGAGATACTCCTAAGTTTTCAACAAAGTTTCCACAAATTTGAATATTGCAAGATTCTAAAATAAAATCGGCTTTCAAGTCAGCTCTGACGCATTGACTACTGGTCAGATGAATACCCTCAGGGACCAACAGAGTACCAGCAAAGGTATCGACTCGGTGGTAAAAAATCACTAAATATCGAGGTAACTGCTCATTTTGCTTCTGCATTAATTAATTCTTCCAGAACGAATTAATACTCATTTTAGGTCAATTATTGTATTGAGCATTATTTTACATTCTTTATAGAATGTATCTTACAGAGCAATTTACAAAAGATCAAAAGAGGATGAATCATTCAAGATTTTAAACACCCACAGATCTGATAGAGGGTAATTTTATGTAAGCATGGAAATATAATAATTGGGTTTAGGAACTAACGAAATATAGTTAAACAACAGTGAACTTTCGCTTAATTTTATCAGTTCTTTAGGCATACATCAAAGTTTTTTTCATCATAATTACGATAACGTTACAAAAGGAAAGTTAAATAAATATATATACTCTTGGTCATAAATAGAGAATATTTTTGTTTAAAATGCCTGAAATGCTTAAGGGCTGCTTGTTTTATCATTTAAAAATCCTTGAAATTATAACCTGAATCATTCTTGTACACGACGGTCATCGAAAATTGCATTTTGGGGGAAAATTCATATACCCATTTTTGGACTTAGAAATGTCTTATTTTCACCAAAAAGTGGGTTTCAGAACAGGTTGAAGGAGTGGTCTGACAGAATTATACTTTTATCCACGAACTTTGTGCAAAATGTTTTCAAACTTCAACTTATGGCTCAGAAAATACGAATATTCCATATTTATGACCAAGTGTATATTTATATGGATAACTTACAGCTATTGAGGCCAAACACCTTTTTAGACTTGGATTCCAATTAAAACCTTTAGGACAAAAACTCCGTTTGATTACATCTGGTGGTCCACTTATTTCCACTAGATCATCAATTGGCCAGTCCTTTTCATTGAAGATTGCTGCGCTGTGAACCATCTGTAAAACTAAACAAAATAGGCTTTTTGGTTAAAAAAATAACGCTTCCAAAGGATATGGAGCAAATGTACATGAGACCATAACACATATATTAACTCCAACTGCAATAATTTTAATGAGCCGCATGGCCATTTCGGAAAATAATCCCCCACCAGCAGCACCAGAACCCAAACAAAGGAAATCCACAACTTCAAAGAATGTTCAAAATGCATAAAACCAAACGAAGTCCGAATAATCAGTAATATCAAATATAGCTATGGACAAAACTACGATGGAGGGAGTAAATCCTTAGGTTTTAGAATTTACACAAATTTAGATAATAGTAATTGATCAAAATGTACACATGAGATATTATCTCACGTACAAGTACACCATATCTAAGAAAAATAAAGAACATACATCTCTACCACGGGGAATTGTTTTTACCGACTCCACACTGCAATAAAAGACAAACTCCTGTATTAAATATTTTACGAAAGGATATGGAGCAAATGAACATGAGACCATAACACATATGTTAACTCCAACTGCAATAATTTTAATGAGCCGCATGGCCATTTCGGAAAATAATCCCGAGTTTGTTTCACTTCCTTTAGATAATAGATATTCTCTTCTGCTGACTTTAATATTGCATATTTCGGCACCGACATGGTTGTGTAAAAATATTATACACTTCTGGAACCACTTTTAATTTGATGATTGAAAGATTTTAAAAATGTCCCATGCTTTTAAATGGATGATATTTTCGGCGCACAATTATCAACTAAACTGGACCATTCTGAAATAGGTATAGGCAGGTATATCGTGAAGAGTCTCACTTTGGCTTTTACCATGTGCTTTGGCCCCTTTTGATTTAAGAAGAAACATACCCGTAAATGATATAATTCAACAAAATACTTAAACATGTAATTGAAATATGCATGCATTAAACCCAAAAGAAATATTTGAAAAAATTGTTAATGTACTGCTAATTTCTATTCGGTGTTTACAAACAAAAAGTCTGTGGATAGCAATTGTTAACCCGAACGAGTACACCTTGCTATTATTAGGTAGGTCAACTCGGGTCATCTAATTCATCAAGTTACTTGGTCGCCCTTAAAATAGCACAATCCTACTGTCGTATACTTGTGCAGGATTGGACAAAACAAGATGGTGGACAAAATTTGTCGAAAACGGGTAGGCATGAAGAAATGTTCATTTTCTTTGTGTATACGATGTTCTTTGAATAGAATAAAATACTCTTGCGATCAAGAAGGTCTTGCTCAGTTTATTGTCTGTTTATGACATCGCTAGTATGTACATTTGAATGTTTATTCTTCGATGAAACACCATGTCATCTCTGCAATTTAGTTTGAAGCGGGTGATGGAGTGTATTTTCCTCTTTTCACGTATTTTAAGACCCCAATTGTTGGGAAAATGGACCTCGATTAAATCTTTATAGCAAGCTCTATCCACTCTGGTCGGATTTGCTTATCTATGTGTCATATTTACATAAATATCCCAAGTTAAATATTTGTTTATGTGCAGGATTGGACTTGTCACTTTTTTACCAAAATTGTGCAGGATTGGACATAGATTTTGGTTCAGGATTGGAATTAAAAGACCGCGGTCATAATGAAAAACTCTGGTTCCTTTTAGTGGCATTAGTGGAATTTCATTACAAAGTTATGTAATGTTTTTCAAAGAAACGTAGCTTTGGGTATGCGACGGGCCATGCCCGTCTATGAATAGAAGTATTAGTACCAAACAGGTTTGTAACACCCTCCATTGGAATAATTGTTACTTTTTCACCGAAATTGTGGAGAATTGGACATCGATTTTGGTTCAGGATTTGTCTTTTGTTTGATACTTTGTCTTATTTTGAATCAAGAACTAGGGTGAATATTACAACTACTGTTACATTTCTTTTGTCGATGTTAATCTTTTGATGCATTAAATTTTACAAAAGTGTGAAAACAGATCGAGTCTGTCCACCAAGCAAGTAATTGTCGGGTATTTATTTTGTAATTTGGAGATGAAATTCTGACCACCTGTTTAAAGTGCCAACATATCACTATTTTATAATGCCAAGTTTTCTTACAATCGACTTGATGAGTGCGTGCCCTGTGTTTGTCTCTATCTTGTAATCGTCCACTAACTTAAGACACTAGTGCTTTTGTCGGGCAACGGAAGACAGTAATTGTAAAAGCGCTTTGCCAGTTTAATTAATTAATGTTTGCTGACAATCCCGCATCCATGAAAAGACATGGATGTAGCGTTAGTCGACAATCAGCAAAGAATTCCGCTCAAACCGGTGCTAGGGGCCGTCTTGAACTTACTTTGTGGTATGAGCAAAGCTCATTGTTGAAGTCCTCTTGTTGACTTCAAGATGAAACACAACAATAAAAGCGTTGTTCCTTTGCTTGATTTTACCATGTATTTGTATAGGCTTTGTCTCATGTGCATTTACTCCATATCCTTTCATTCACCATTTATTTAATTAATTTGGGACTTGAATTATCCGTTATGGCACTTTCGATTGAGTTTAAAGATTTTTCACTTCGATCCCTCAGTTTTCTGCTGATCTTTTGATTGCATATTTCGGCACTAAAACTTTGTGTTAGGCGGAACAAATAAGTTAACAAATATCCTAATGCGATGATGTTCACCTTTCCAATAGTAAACTTCCCTTTTCTTTGTAGCAACATCCCAACAGCGCCGGCATATGGAGCTCATTCGCTATTCAAGAGCCTGTGTTCGATACAGTGACTTCCTTGATAGAGCCCGGTTGCTCACAAATAGGCTACTTCAACAAGGGTATGTTACCCAAAACTTGAAGTGATCCCTCCAGAAGTTTTACGGTCGACATCACCACTTGTGGACCGCTATGGGATATCTGTTTCCCAGATGACAACAGATCTTTCAATTTAAAGCTTAATTGTTGTCTCCTCTACCGGATTTGACTTTACTATCGGATTTGACATGTTCAACACGGCGGGTGTCTTATAAGAAGCAGGAGATGTTTACTCTACCGGTGCACCTGATCTCACCCATGGTTTTTTATTGGGTCCGTGTTGTTTATCTTTGTATGTGTGTATCTTCATTTTTCTTTTCTGTGCCGTACTCAAGTTGTGTCTCTGTTTCTTTTTTGTTTCCGATGTTGCCATTGTCCTTGGATTATTCGCTTTGGATTGACGGTTCGGTTCTCACTTACTGTACTTAAAGCTTCAATGCGCTGTACGATTTTCCGTGTATTTTTTTAAGAAAAACACTTCCCAAACACTTCCAAAAAAATAACTTGTGATGAAAGGAACAATATTGGCAGTGGTTTATTGTCAAAACTAATGGACCATTTTTATTAAGTGATGTATAATAGATACATGTCTTGAGTTTAGAACGTTACTTTGAATTCCAGTTATCAAAGGCCAGCTACACCCCAAACACTCACGAATACATTTTACACCAAAGTAAAAAGTCTACCGGGATTAAACTTTTCGGTTTCCACAGTGTTGTTTATTTATTCACTGATAACGGATGTTTTTATAGTCAACATTGAAAACAGAGCTGTCGGCTACCACCCCTTCCCCCAACTTTTCAAAGAACCTACGCAGTTCCGTTTTTTGTACTTCAATCAAGTCGATATTGCTTGGTAAATCAGACCGAATTATATGAAGTCAGGAATTTCCCATCGGGTCTTTCCCTTACAATGTTCACTTACATAGTCCGATAAACCCATGTGCTTTTGTATAATTATGACCGTATGCCTAAGATGAAGTGAACGGGTTTTTGCAATCATAAATTTTGGAATAGAGACGGGCGTTACATTGCTAAAAGCATGCCATCGATCTATGGTGCAGGCAATTGCCAGTGTTCCTTAAACAAAGTAGACATGATTTTACTTGCCATATATTTTAATGGTTGCTTTCATGGTAATTGAGTAAATTGTAGCAAGCGACACATCACCTATCACCTATATGTGGTGAATACATCTATCTATCTTTAGAAAATCTAAGTGATATTGGGTAAAACCATTATTTCACAGACAAATTGATCAAGCTTAACTTTCAAAGAGGTAACAGGTCACGACGAGTATTAGTGATATGATTTTTCAACACTGTATACTATGCCAGGTTATATAGCCAAAATGCTACCGGTCATAATGATCAAAGGTCAAAGTAGTGCTTTATACATATGTACATATTGCTTTATTTTATATGCTAACATCCCCTTTCCTTTAGGCATCAAAAATGGTCAAAGCCTTAAGCGTGACAGACAACAGACTGAACATGTAGCCGGAGAGCATGAATTTAATTACAAAATTCACATATCGCCAGACCGGGATTCGATACCGGTATCCCTAGGACGACCGAATAGTGATCTACCATCTAACGGCGCAGCTAATGGAGGGTGTTGCAAACCTGTTTCGGTACTAATGCTTCTATTCATAGACGGACATGGTCCGTCGCATACCCAAAGCTATGTTTCTTTGAAAAACATTACAAAACTTTGTATTGAAATTCCACTAATGCCACTAAAAGGAACCAGAAACGGAGTTTTTCAAATTATGACCGTTCTTTTTAATTCCAATCCTGCACAATTTTGGTAAAAAAGTAACAAGTACAATCCTGCACATAAAAAATATTCAACTTGGGATATTTATGTAAATACGACACAAAGAGTGAATAGAGCTTGATATAAAGATTTAATCTAGGTCCCTTTTCCCAACAATCGAGATCTTAAAATATGTGGAAAGAGGAAAATACACTTCATCATCCGCTTCAAACTAAATTGCAGAGATGCCATGGTGTTTCATCGAAGAATAAACATTCAAATGTACATATACTAGTGATGTCATAAACAAAAGACCTTCTTGATCGCAAGAGTATTTTATCTTATTCAAAGAACATCGTATACACAAAGAAAAAGAACATTTCTTCATGCCTACCCGTTTTCGATAAATATTGTCCACCATCTTGTTCTGTCCAATCCTGCACACGTATACGACAGTGAATCCAACACTTAGAAATGTTCACCTGTTTGAAAAAAAGTGAAAATGCACATGACTGCAGACTTTTGTGCATACGGCGAATTCAACATTTTTAAGTTATGTATGATCATTTTTGATATACATACCAAATATGATAAAGATGGGTGTAAAAATACAGCTGAAATGGTAAGATTTCCATTATCTAAAGGAAGTGAAACCGACTTTTAGGTTTCGAGATAATAAAACAATAAAAGCGTTGTTCCTTTGCTTGTTTTACCATGTATTTGTAGAGACTTTGTCTCATGTGCGTTTACTCCATATCCGTTCATTCACTATACGAAATAAATATGAATTGTGTTTTTATAACATCTGACAATGCATTCTTCCGGTAAAATTGCAACACATAAAATTGGTAGATGTCTCTCAAAAAAAAGTAGAAAATGCACTATCTCTCTTCACCAAGTTCAATAAAATCCAAAAAATACTTGTATGGATCTATTAGTGTATCGGTGTAACCTATTTTCTCAACCGCTTTTATGATATTTCAATACTTCTAAAAGATCATCGACAATAAATTTTCTTATAAAATAATGATGAAATACAAAAAGACAAATATTTTTTTTAACGAAACAATAAACTGTTTTTTTTAACCAAATGCGATTTTCAGTAAAGAGAAACACTGCTCCATAATAGGGGTTTTGTGCTAAACCAAGATTACGGGTCCAGAAAATCTCGTTTAACGGCGATATGTCTAGTTTAACTAAGCTTTTGGTCGATTTCGCATTCCAAATTTCCTAGTATAATAAATCAGTGGCAGAGACAACTACAATCAAATATGTCGGGAATGAAAATTGTCTAATATTAAGTATTGGTATATTTGTAGAGACCTAGTTTCATATTCATTTATTTCATATGCTTTCATTGTTAATTTAAACAAAACTGATATTGTCCTGGGTACCTGGGTATGTAAAATATTTATTTCTCCGCTCTTTTTGGATAATAAAGACTAAAACATATGAGCCTTATAATGAAAAGTCTGAATTTTGATGGTCATATGTGAGCAATATGCACTAAAACAGATATGACGGGTAAAATAATCACTAAAAGGATATGGAGTAAATGCACATGAGACAAAGTTTCTTCAAATACATGGTAGAACCGAGCAATGGAATAACGACGCTTTTATCGTTGTTCTTCATTGTTTTATTTCTTTGACATACTCAATTATTTTTTTTTTGTTTGTTTGTTATGTCTTTCTCATACTGTCTCAATTCGTGTTGTTGTGAATTGCCGTGATCTTGGATTTATGATTTTAGAATTTCCCCTTTCCTCGTTCTTGCTTCGGTATTCGTTTGCCGATGTATTATGACAAAAAACATCACCGACATCTTCATATTTGACCTAGTGGCATTGACCAATACATGTGATTTAAAAAATGTATATCTTATGAATGAAAATATGTTTGGTATTTCACGTGTATTTTTATACCTTTTAGTCGATATCAGAATATATAAATACATTTTAATTTAATTTAATTTACCAACGGGACATAAATTTCTTTTTTGCTAAATATTTCTTTTGAGCTGTATAAAGGGGGATCAGAGCTTTAAGCCCCAGTCACACTGTCACGTTTTAAGAGCTACGTTTTTCTTCGGTTTCATGTCATTTTTGTCATCTTTTTGTGGTTCCTACGGTTTACAAGGTTGGTGCCATGGTTTTGTACGTGTTCCTAAGTTTATCGCGGTTTTGCAATGGATCATTTGATTTGAAGTAAGTAGGTATCCTTGGTGGTTCGCTGCGTTTCAGCTACTGTACGGTCTTCCACGGTTATGGTAGGTTTCAGTACGTTTTGAACGTTTCTGCTGTATATCTTGTGAAATTTAAAACAACAATATCACCGTAGGTATCGTTGTCCTGTGAGAACATGATTTCTACTGCATTTTGTCCCGGATCCGTGATTTCTACTGCATTGATTAACAAAAATGACAACAGACAGACGATTTTGTAGATACACAAAAACAAAAGCACGATTGTAGTTGTGAACATGTAAGACTAACTACAAATTGATATTGTTTTCATACCGGTAAAAATTCACTCACACAATATTTATATTTTATGCCAATTGGTGTTATTCCACTGTAAAAATAATCATGAATATTTTTGCTATACTTGTGCTAAATGAGTAAAAACCATAAAACAATTCCCCGTGGTAGAGATGTATGCTCTTTATTTTTCCTTGTACATGAGATAATATCTCATGTGTACACTTTGTTCAATAACTATTATCTAAATTTATGTAAATTCTAAAACCTAAGGATGAAGTCCCTCCATCGTAGTTTTACCCTTAGCTATATTTGATATTACTGATTATTCGGATTTCGTTTGGTTTTATGCATTTTAAACATTTTTTTGAAATTATGGATTTCCTTTGTTTGGGTTCTAGTGCTGCTGATGAGGAATTCATTTCCGAAATGGCCATACAGCTCATTAAAATTATTGCAGTTGGAGTTAACATGTGTGTTATGGTCTCATGTTCATTTACTCCATATCCTTTCGTAAAATATGCGTTATCCTCATCTATAATACAATTATTTAGCAACACTTTCCAAGCCTGGAAAAACTGTAATTTAGCTATACTAGATGCAAATTGAAAATATGAGGTCCTGGCTTTCTAACGCTCAGTCCTGACATTCAGCTGACATGATATAGCGATTTAATGGTAAATATTAAGCATTTCTGCACAATCAAAGCGAATTATAATTACATTTGCAGAATAAATTTGTGTTTCTTGCCAGTCTAAACACAAAATTAATCTGATAAACCGATCGCATCGTGTACCCATATAAGAATCAATAAAGTAGCAGATGAACTGGCACATAATACCAAAGAACATACAACTTAACAATATGTAAGGTGTTAATGAAAAATACTGGTATGAAATACATAAAATTCCCACTAATTTTACTGTAAATTAATGTCGTGTCATTGACTGCTACAACTCCTAACTGTTTAGCATATGTACGATATTTTCAGCTCACCTTGTGATAGCTTTTGTCATCACTTTCCGTCCGTCTGTCGTCCGTAGTCTGTCCGGCGTAAACTTTTCATTCGAAAATACTCTCGTTTGAAATTACTAGGCCAACTGGAACCAAACTTGGCTGCAAAAGTCCTCAGGTGGCCCCAACAGAAAAGGTGTTTTTCATGTCTGCGCTATATACACTCATAACTGCTAGTGGAAACATAGTTTAACCTTGAGCAATATGGGAAAACACATTCAAAGATCTTTTGATCTGAAACTACATAGCCAATTGGAACCAATTTGGCCACAATAGTCCTGGGGTCGTCTCCTGCAAAAACATATGTTTTTTTTCAGTTTCAGCCTTGATAAAAAACGGCCACCAGTGATAAACATTGCCTGATCAATATTGGGCCCTATGGGAAAAGCTAATTGAAACGAGACTTAACAACAATAGTCTTCAGGTAGCCTCAGAAGAGGTGTTTTCCTTAACTGCATCCAATCCAAAATGGCCAACAGCAGGGGGCATGGTTTAACACCGGAAAACACATTCAAAGATCTTTGATTCTGAAATTGTAGAGCCATTTGGAACCAAACTTAGCGAAATCAGTTTTTAGGTTTTTCCAAGCCTGCTCTATATACAAGATTGCCGCTACAAGTAAACATTAACATTGTACCCTATGGGAAGAAACATTCAACGAATTTCTCCTCTGAAACTGCTAGGGCAATTTGAACCAAATTTGGCCACAATTGTCCTCCTACAAAAAATGCGCTTTTCAGGTTCACATCTATTTAAAGATGGTCACAAGCATGGAATATAATTTCACATTGGACCCTATGGGGACACTTTCAAAGATATTTTTCTCCGAAACTATATATCCAATAGGAAGCAAACTATTGCAACAATAGTCACCTCGTGGTGACTTCAACATGAATAACAACAATAAAAACGTTGTTCCACTGATAACTTCTACCATGTATTTGTAGAGACTTTATCTAATGTGCATTTACTCCATATTCTTTGATTGTTATTTAGGTAGGCCCTGTTGAAAGTGTTTTCAGAGTTCAAACTTTATTCGCGATGGCCACCACAAAAAAACAAAGTTTAAAATTGGATTCAATTGAAACACGTACAAAAGTCTTGTCCTCTGAAACCACTAGGCAAATTGGAACCGGTAAACAATGAAAGGATATCGGGTAAATGCACATGAGACAAAATCTGTACAAATACATGGTAGAAGGAACAACGCTTTTATTGTAGTTCATGATTTGATGTCACCATGAGGCCTTCAGCACTGAGCTTTGCTCATACTTAAAGACGGCCTCGAGCACCGGTTTGAGCAGAATTCTGTGCTGAATGTCGATCATTGCTACATCCATGTCATCTTTTCTGTTCCTGGATGCGGGATTCTCAACAAACATAAATTAAACTGCATGGCAAAGTGCTCTTACAATCACTATCATCCATTGCCCGACAATGCACTAGTGTCTTAAGATAGTGGATGATTATAACATATAGACAAACATTCTTTAACAAAGACTGTCAATGTTAGCAAGGATACAAGCGAGCGATACAAGTTCTAAATAGCCTATTGTTTTTGAATGCAATTTCTATTTTCTCATGTAATCAAATTATGTTTGTCAGAAATGGGAGACCAAACCTACCGATGATACCACTGCAATGAAGAGTCGTCGTTTCCGTTTATCATCATTGGTCATTCAATCATTTATCATCCTGAAAGATTTTTGTCTATCAAATAATCAAAAGTAGTCGATGGGAAATATGGATTTCAAACAAAACATTTCCATATAATACCAGATATGATAAAAAGTACACCAAGAATTTGGATTTTTTCAATTTTAAATGCTTCTTTAAGTTCGGGATTTCCGGATTTAGAAAATCTTGGACGAGATCCCAGCATCATAGTACCTTACATGATGTAGATGTAGATGGAATTAGTGATCTTCGATATTTTCATAAATATTTTGATGCTGGATTTCGATAAATTAAAGAAATAAAGACAATCTGAAAAATGAAGACAATCTGAAAAATGTTACTTATCAGATTATGCTAAATTTGAAAAGAGGAAACTAAAAGTAGCAGCTTCTTTAATGCTTAAATATTGCGATTTTTGATTCCATAATTATGTAGAAAACAAATTTTTCAATTGAAAATAAGGAAAAGATACGCACTAGAATGAATGCATCATTTTAAGACTTGATAAAACTAAATAATATAAGTTAAAATGACACTTATATTATACTTGGTTTTTGCTTCAATGCCCGACTGTAAGACTGCAAGAGCACTTGATTTTCAGGGGGGGGGGGGGCTGGGATTTTTACAGAAAATTTCTGGTCGGGATTTTTCAACAAAAAATCAGTGACCTGCTCCGGGATTGAACAACAAGATTTCTGGCCCTCACCCTGTCCATATCAGAAAAAAGCCAGTGTTAAAGAAATTTTCCTGGCATAGTGTATATATTGGTGCATATAAGTGCATAGTGTAAAAATTATATGGTTCGCGATGCGGGAGGAAAAAAAACCAGGTCTCCCCGTGAAAATCAAATGGTCCGTGCCTAAACCTACTCCACGGTCGGAACGCTGAGTTGATTGATAGAACTCGTCTTGAGAGACATGTTTACATAATTTGGATCCTGTTGTTCGTCTATCCACCCGTCGTAAAATCTCCTCTGTAACCCCTTTATAAGCTTGGATTACACTTTGTCATAAAAGTACTTTATAACAGCGTCAAATATATATTCTTATCCACGTCAAGAAGAGAGAAGGCAGTCCAACGTTTGACCTTATTTCGAATTTATTTAAATTTATTAACTTTGAATAATGGGTGTGTTTGAAGGAAAATTTGTCACAAAGATATAAAAATACCTAATATACAATTGTGATATTATTTTCCGTCTGTTATAAGATGGTTGACAGAGGAGAACATAGTTTAGAATATAAGCCTGTGGGTAAGTGCTAAGATATCTTCTTTAAATATTGATATAAAGATATTTCATATATCTTTATAAAGGATATTAGATATCTACTTTTCGGCTTGAATATATTTCTGACTTGTAATATGAATGTCGACACGTTATTGCTCTTTGCAATAGATTGAGATAATAACCTTGCGAGTGTATTATTAAGGGCTAATATACATGATCTTTATACATGTAACAATGACAGAGTGAAAGAGATTAAATGGACTGGGCGAATGACACAAATGGGTTTTCAGTTTGTCTGATGTGAAAGTTGAAGGGAATAATTACAAAAATCCTTTTATTGGGAAGTAAAACATTAGTTTTGAAGTATATTGCATGCAATGTAATCAAATTCATACATATTAATTGCATTTTTGCATCAGAAATGGCAATTCACCTTTGTTTCTTTATATTGATAAAAAGATAGAAATCGTGGAATCATAACAATGGGACATACGCCTGCAGTTGAAAGCCAGGACCACATATAATTTGAAAAATACACATTTAATTCCAGTAACTGATTACTGCACCATTATTTGATAATTAGTTCTATCAAAATTCATCTTTTAATAGTTTCAAAGATCTACATGTCGCGCAATATACTATTTCAACACAAACCAAATCGTAAGAAATCAAGGACCAAGCAGTAGAGATCGGGACCGAATTGCAGTAGAAATCATGTTCTCGCAGGACAACGATACCTACGGTGAATATTATGGTATTATCATAAGATACATTAATATCAGGCATATGAAAGTATAGTCTCTAGCATTGTTTATTACGTATGTTTCCCAAATAGAAGAAGTCAATTTTTTACATTCTAAAGTTCGAGGTTTACCGAGGTTTACCGAGATTTGAGAAATTGTTAGAGATTGTTTTTCTAATTTCTACTGAATTTATTTGAAGTAAAGTGATCACCTTAGCCTCCATTCTCAAATATGCCGCCAATTTGTTGCTACCATCGTTGCTATGTGTATCATTCCGCCATTCATTAAAAGGGATGTTGAGTGAAATATTTTTTTTAATTAAATATCATCTTTAGTCATAAAAATGCAAAACCATTTTGCTAGACACTGATGCAGGCCTTAATTTGATCAACATCCGGTTGCACTATTTCTAGAAACTGACACTGGACATTTACATGATTGACCAATTGCCAACTGAGAAAAAATCTATATACAAACAAGTTAGTTATTGTTTCGATAACTAATCGACCAGGAGGTATTTAAATTTGCTAGAAATTAGTGAACAGAAATTACTGCAAAACTATTTTCCCATTCTCAAATGTTATTAAATGTTATTAAATGTACGTGCGACTTCTTAACCAATGGGCATTGATAAGATTTTTTTTATAATTTAGATATATTTTACCACATTAGTAAAATGCCCGCTACAGCGCACATGTTGAATATCTTTTAAAACCATTCATACCTGAAGGAGAAACTTGTTATAAAAATAATTATTTTATTAATGGATTTTCACATAACTATTTATAACCTTCATTTATTTAAATAAAACTGTGGGAGGAAAAATAGAATAAAATGATTAATGATTTATTTTTAATCTCTGCAAAAATGTTCTAATTAAACGTTATGCAGTTTCAATGACAGAAAGTAAAGAACAAACATTGAATTAATTATGTCTTGAGCGTGTTTTGAAAGATTACAATACACAAAGTTGATTAATTGTGTATTGAATCCGGCATTATTTTAGAAAACAATTGGATTGTGGGAATAATTCATTTACTCTATATCCCTTGTGATACTGTTTAATTATATGATAAAGAAACATGCATTGACATCTTGGCATTAATATAGGCGTTAGTGATTGAATGCAGCATTATCTGATTTAAGATTATGGAATAATAATTAATTTGTCAAGAGATTAAACTAGCATCTAATGTCAATGGGAATATTAGAGTCAGAAGAGTGAACGGTCTTTTTCCTTATTTTTACTCCTTTACATAAGAGAAATATTAATATATATGAATATTAAGTAGGTATCATAATTGAAAGGACTCAGCAATTATTGAAGGGATGTTATAAGTAGTTTAATAAGCCATTTTAGGGACAGTTACCAGAAGGAACAGCCACTGTGGGATACAACAACAAATGGAAATGGTCATTGTAAGAACACCTAAACCAGTTAGAACAGACATTGTAGGGACACTGGAAGTAGCTATATACATTGTAACAAAAGCTTATATTAATTTGAAATCATTTGAGGAATTTGATTAGTGGAGAAATGATCACATGACTCACTATATCTTTAGAGATTGACTACAAAACATTATATCAAAAAGTTATATCGCATGTTACTAAAAATAGTCCTGCATATAACATGTTACATTTCCATACGAATGTTTGAAAAAAAAACCCATTAAAATCTTATTTAATTCATTTACATTTAAATGAATTTTCTTAGAGTCAATTAATATTATACATACTATAACTATATTATAGTACTTTAAATTTAAAACATATCATTTTTTTAAATATTCAATTATACTAATATTTTATATTCAAATATGAAGACAACAGATAACAATAACCTATTAAGTGTTTCTGTAAATTAATAATATAGCAATTATAGTCTGTGTATCAGGTCGATACGATGTTATATCGACCTGGAAAAGCATATCGACCTCGGATTTCATCCTCTGTCGATATGCTTTTCCTAGGTCGATATAACATCGTATCGACTTCATACACAGACTATATTTGTATAGTATCAACCTTCAATAATCACCGATAGATTGAGAGTAAACAGAAAACTGAAAGAAACAGAAAATTACAATACATAGACGAATTGATCAGTAAGAAGAATTGATAAAGTTAAATTCCATTGAAATATTATTTGAGTGATGACAGCTTCAGCTTTTTTGCTCTATATGCCATAGTGATCATCTGCTTAACTGTTTTTTTGAAGAAAAACGGAGAGAATGGCCAAATTTTGTCTTCAAACAAAGAACAAAACACACGCACCTGTAGCGCAATTTTATGCTGTTTATAAATAAATACGTAAAACGTCATGGAAATTTATAAGAAATATTCAAACGTAAAATTCATTAGTCCAGTACACATACCTTGTCAAGTAGTAAACCTGCATTAATTACATACAGAGATCGTGCTAATAAATAACGACAAGATAAGTTAATCACTGATGTAATCCAGTTAAGATGCCAACATGTCATGTTAAGACTGCAGAATAAAATCTTACTTTTCAAACTTTCCCTATAATAAAATTTATTAAATGTATACATTGCATCAACACTCATTAAGAACAGGGACAATTAATATGTACAGTGTATTGATAATGCATAGTCCCTGTTCAAAAGGACTAGATAAAAGAAAATTTTCAAAAAATGTGAATTGTCTTGTCATTTTATAAGATTAAGTTTAAACTGCCAAGTTATAAATATAACTTTTAAAACCGAACCTTTTGCTTAAATTTATGGCATCTGTATATCGCATTAAAAAAAAACTCCTTTGAAAGCTTATGATGCAAACTTCAGCCCACCCATATGTTAAATTTCTTACAAACATTGTATTAAACACAGAAACTTTTATATGCAATGGACAGTGTAGGGTATAAAGGAAAATCATTTGAATTTTTACATAAAATGATAATTTTATATACCTCAGCAAACATCATGACTACCTGCATTGTATCAAAAGCATTAAATGCAAAAATCTAAATATTTTTTAATAAGTATCCCTTGTATCAACATGATATCTACAAAAATTGTCACTTGGTGGAAGCCTCTGCTGGTGAATTGTTAGGGGTAGTTGTAAGCCAGAATAGTATCCTATGAAATATGATCAAAATGTAATAATTGTTATTGATATATCTATACGATTTATTCCGTCTGGAGATTATTTCACCAGGTGAGCAGTAAATACTTTCAAACTGGAGATTATTTCACCGGGCGAGCTATGAAATTTGTTCCTTTGGTACCTTTTATGTCGGTTATAAAAGCTCTACAGAGCTTATGTTTATTGTTTTAGCTACCGACTTTAAATAAAGTTTACTAATTTCATAGTGGATAATATAAACCATTACATATTCAACATTCCAGTGGTCTGAGTACTTCAGTGAAGATCCCATTACATGACTGAGGAAAAAACTTTT
>MJUU01009546.1:135722-158661 GCA_002080025.1 Modiolus philippinarum
AAAATTTTACGGAAAAGGGGCAATAACTCTAAGATGGGTTATCGGATATTCTTCAAAATTGCAGGGCGGTAGATCTCATCATGCTGATCATTTTTAACCCATCTCTGTAACGGTTTTCGAGTAATTTGCAGAAAACGGCAATTTACCCCTATGTTCTATTTTTAGTAACAGCGGCAATATTGTTTGGTCTACGGACATAAAAATCACAAACTTATAAGAGCATACCCTAATGATGATTCAAGCTAAGTTTGGTTAGTATTGGCGCAGCAGTTTCAGAGGAGAAGATCTTTGATTAAAAGTTAACGGATGGACGACGGACGCCGAGTGATGGCAAAAGCTCACATTGCCTTTGGCCAGGTGAGCTAATAAATCAAAAGGGTATCTCCATCATGCACTTACATAAGGGGCGGAAGGACTTTTTACAGGACGCCGGAATCAGCCATTTTATTCAACGGGAATTCGGGAATTACGCTTAACGGGATCCGGGATTTACGTTGTCATTTCTTGGGAATCGGGATTGAAAATTTTATTTTCTCGGGAATACGGGATTTGACAGTTATGTCCTCGGGATTCCGGGACCAAACCCCCTCTTATACCCACCCACTTACATCAATTTATCTGCAATGGGGAGACATAAGATTGATTGATTGATTGAATTTTGTTTAACGTCTACTCAGCAATATTTCAGCTATATCAAGACGAGAACAATTTTGGTAATAAATAATCACTTTGGGGTATGGAAAGGGTCATGGGACGGGAAGTTCTGACTGCCACTGGAAAAGTAGGGTGAAATCGGAAAGGGCGGAGAATTTAGCCTTGTAGCCGATCACCTACGGACCACTCAAAAAAGCTTGCTACAAGGGTTCTTTAACGTGCAGGAAGCGTAGCATTTCTTCCAACACGTGGACCTGAGTTTAAATCCCATCCGAAAGATGGGTTGTGTATTTATTAATCCCGCACAACCACGGAATGGGTCCTATTTCTATATCCCGGGACCCTCGGGGTCAGCCCTGTTTAGGAGGGCTCACACCCCGCAAGCCGGAGATACTAGGTCCTATTTCTATATCCCGGGGTTCCCTGGGGGTCCTCTGTAAGAAAGGCTCATACTTCAAGCTCAGAGGATGCTGCGGGCCTATTCATAAGCCGGGACCGCGCACGGCGGGGGAGACATAAGATGTCGGAATTACAATCTGCAGAAAGAACATTTTAACGCATTTATACATTTTTTTTACAACTTAATGAAAGAACGTGCATGAATATTTTAATTTATTTGCTACTTGATACACGACTGAAGTCGGTGTTAATTTTAAAAATACAGTTAAGGTGTCTCAGTGGTATAATCCGTCATTTTTGTTTAATACTTGTTTCATTCATTAAGAAATTTAACAAAATATATATTTAAAGTGTAAAAAAGTTCTAAAGTATTTTAATTTGTTATTCCTGATCACTTTTAGAACATTTCGTAATGAATAGATGAACTAAAACACATGTGCTTTAAATTTGTTGCTGGATTTACAGAACACAGAAATTATACAAGGGAGATAATTTGCTAAAGGAATTTCATATAGATATCACTAGAGAAATTATCATTTCGCAATTTCTCTCTTTTATTTCAATGTGGACCCCTTATTTTTATTTTTTATATATTAACTATGTAGTGATTTACATGCAAAGTATAATCAAAATTTGTAATAGATTTTTAAAGCCATCCAATATAATCCCTATCATTTCTTTGTTAAATCCTTAAATTTTCTTCTTTTTTTTTTTTTTTTTTTTTTTTTTTTTTTTGAGCTTTAATGCACAGTGACCCACAAATCTAATTCTATATTTTTAACAATAATATAACTATGTATCTACACAAAAAGTTTCACAAAATTCTTTAATAGGAAAATAATGCCCTGTAGACACCTTGAGAACGCATTGATAAAACTTTAATTATGTAACTATTAAGTAAGTGGTCAAATATCTCCAGATACGGTCGTCGAGTTCAAGTTAATAACTAATATATTGTGGTGTTCTTATTGTAAAAAAGGTGGTATTTCGTGATAGACAAATACACCGAATGAATCTCTGCATGATGCGGAGTTTCGTAGTTATCCCTGGAAATTCAAAACTTGTAAATCTGTTGTAAGTACAAATTTCCATTGGTAATACTTCTTTTCTATGTTGAGGCCTTATCAGTTTACTCAATAAGATGCCCGATAACCATAAAAATGGTGTGTTGTTTTCTTTGAACCCAGTGATGAGTTTTTGCAGTATGTCCCATGCTTCCAGCAAACTGTTTAAATGTAGTAATATGCACGCCGCTATTAAAAGCGATTTCGTCTTATACTTCTTTGGAAATATGATTTTATTTTCAACGATTTCGCTACATAATAATCTAGCTTGGTATGCTTCGCCTCTCTTTTCATGTATAAGACATTTCAAAACATAATAAAACAGGACGGGGTGACACTCTAATATTTTAATGTCCTCATAGACAGCTAAAAGAAAGCTAATCGGATATGGAACAGACTTTAATTCCTCGGAAAAGAAGACGACATCAGTTGACAACCAGCTTGTAAATCTGCATTCAAGGTTTTCATGAGTTTCCGACAAAACCTTTTCAACCTTATCCTTAGTTTCAAGACTGATGACTTGTGACAGAAGACTAGTTGTCTCTTTAATTCGTTGTCTGATTTGGTTGTTTTGTTTTGCATTTTTGTTCAATATTGAATCGATAAATTCATGTAATTCCAATAAGTTTTCTTCGTGGTTTTCATCATATTTGTTAAACAAACATAAATGTTCTTTCAGGTCATGAAGGATTTTATCTGCATCATCAATTCTGTCCATAAAAAAGTAAAAGTTTGCTAGTCGAAGCTTTCCCGTTAAACCTTTGGAACCGAAACCTTGCTTGAAATGAAAATCTGCGTCATCTACAAACAGTTGTAAAATTTCCCTGTCTTCCTCGTCTATAACAATGGTATTAGATATATCAATTTGATTTACTATTCCAATAAATGTGCAAACAATACTACAAAATGGACTTGTAATCACACTTATTAACGGATCATCATGACTGCAATTCAAATTTTTGAGTGCTTGTATGTGGCCAGTTAAGCCGTTTGTGTGATATCTTTTCATTAGTATACAAAAAAGTTGATTTGATAAATTATGTTTGAATTTGTTATTAATTGAAACCCATTGTAGATACCTATGTGATTCCAAAAGAATTGTATACAATTCTTCTGACATGTTGTTCAACAGGGGCTGTAGTGACGGACACGTTCTTATCCAGGTTTCAATATCTACCAGAATTAAGGAGATTAAGCTCTGCGTATTTACACAATAAGTACTGGTAAAATGTTCCCGATCCAGCAAGTTTGCCGCTCTTATAAAATAGTTCGGACAGTTTCTTTCGCGGAAAAATTGACGAAGTTTTAGCAAACAGAGTTTCAAACATTTCACTATATTTTTGCTTGTCCATATAGACAAATCACACTCTTCACTTACCCAGAAAAGCGTAGTCTTCAACAGGTAACTTGTCAAATATTCATCCTGAATTATATCTTTGTTTAGAATTTTTAAAAGATAGTAACACTTCCGCTGTGAATCGTTAAAAGACCTTATTAAAAATCTTTCTGCCAACACAAACGAATACCGCCACTCGACTTGTTCAGATCTGCTTCCCGGAAACCCAGTTGGGACTAAATGAAAACCACTTCCAGCAATCTGATCTATTACCCTCTGTGTCGGCCATTTTCTGACTCTGTTAAGCCATTCCTTGGCTTGATTTGGCCAGAACTTGCCTTGAATCCCCGTAACAATATCTCGTTTTGCAAAATCTCCAGAAAAGTTAAATTCAACGCTACTGGCGGGCCCATGTTTTTCAAATAAAAGTTTTTGTTGCAGTTTGACATCAAATTTATTTAAACTGTCAAGACCTTGGTGTGCATATGACTGACTGTAACATAAATAATCACTGCTTAAATATTGTACACCATCAATTATCTGAACAGTTCTACGTTTACTTGTGGCGTCAATGTCTAAATTTACTATAAGTTTTGTATATCCTGGTGGAACATCAACATCATCTGTTCTGGCTTTTATTTTGTCTGTCACCTGAGTACAGTCACTTTCTGAGATAACAAGAAAAATTGTATCCATGGATACCATTAGGTCGAAGTCTGATTTTAAACATTTTCTCAAATAATCTCCACAACAGCTTTCAGCTGAACTTCCTGTATGAACAGACGAATATGCTGGTGGTAAAAAAGCTTTTTCTATCAGTTCGAATGCTTTATTTTCGATACATTTTAATCTACCTATATTATCTTCAAATCCTAAAGCAGTAAGAATTCTGTCTAGTCTCAAAGATAAAATAACATCCACATTTGCCATGACGGGCTCCAAATAAGGAACCAGGAAGTCAAATTAATGAACTTCTCATTCTTGCTGGTATTACATTCATTTATTTTTATCTCAAAAGTCTCTTGTCGAGACTTAGTCAACCAGTAACTTCGGTATTATGTTATTCATTATTATTTTACAACTTGCAATAAAAGAACAATACGAAGTATCGACATTTAATGAAACTATTTTAGGAAAGAAATGATATAGTTTTATTTAATATTTGTGCATACTTCCTGTTTTTTTATGGATGCAATTTACAGAGACGGGATTATCATCAGGACAGGGCAGGAGTTAATGTAATTTAATTCAGTATATTAGATAAGGTTTCAAAGGAGTGTATATAGATCAAAGAAGCAAAAGAAGTGATAGATTCATATGCGTATTTTTTAAGATAAATGATGTCAACGCTTTGGCGGGGCAAGGGGTTCTTATATTATTTATTGCAGGATATTCCCCTTCAGCATTCAGTCAGCTAAGTTGATATATATGAAAAAAGACGAGGAATACCAATGCGCAAAAAATAGATGGATAAGTACAACGGAACAATGTTGTATGAAATGAAAATCCTGACTATACTCCTTTTACACATGTGTATCATACAGAATGGGTGGTCAAAATTAATGAATGGCAAACACTAGCAAAAGTAACTGATGGAAAAAGACCACTCGGAACAAAATACAAAAATTATTACATGACCCAACGAAGCCTTCTCAAACAGGAATAGCATCAAGAATCAAGAACTTCGGATGACTAACATATATGAAATACGGTTCCCCTAGATACTTTGTTTTGAGTCGTTTTAACCTAGAGATGGGATGTTGTCTCCTTGACATTTACCCCCACTCCTTTCTTTTTCATATGAAATGTAGTACCTAGAATATAAAGGATAACAGGAAACACCTAAAATGACCGAAAAACACAATCATATGCCACAATGTAACAAGAAACTGCACAAGAAAAAGAAAAGTAAAAGACAGAAGAAAAACGTTAACAAAGATAGGAACTCGGGACAGCCGGATTTGGTACCGGCACTTGTAAAAGCAAGCGGTAGGGTTAAACTGGTTTATGGGTACCCAAGCCTCCCCTTTCGCTGTCTTGTTTCCATGTACACTAGCAGATATGTTATGGTCTTGTTTGGCCATTTTGATCTTGTCACGATCTTGACAAGCTGAACACAATTCGGTTAAGACAGTGTAAGATTTTAAGTTGGTTTTCAAGAAAATTGATTTCAAAGTCGATCAAGACGTGTTAAGATAGTTTAAGATTAAACAATATCAACTTGTCAATTGCGTTCTGGAACAATCAAGACGTATTAAGTTTGTTTGATCTGGACAAACTTAACATATCTTGATCGCTCTTGAAAGCAGTTATCTTGTTTAATCTTGATAAACTGAACAGGTCTTCAACGTCCTTGAAAGCAATTATCTTGCAAAACGACTGGATATCTTACATGGTCTTAACAAAATTGTGTTAAGCTTGTCAAGATCGTGATAAGATCAAAATGGCCAAACAAGATCATTTTATATCTGCTAGTGGTAGTATAAAACATACGAATAAAACCTAAAACAGGCAGAGTACTAACTCCATCTTGAAAAGGAAAAGGGACAAAACGTAATCTCGATAGATGGGTCAAGGGGTGCTGGTCGCTCAACTGCCGGCTAGCTCAAGGAGCCTTGTCTGCTGGTAAAACACTAATTCACTACGGTTACCGGTCGAAAACATCGGAAAACAAAGAAATAAAGATATAACATGGAAACGGCACAGAAAAGAAAAATGAACATGGAAAGGGCACAGAAAAGAAAATGAACATGGAAAGGGCACAGAAAAGAAAATGAACATGGAAAGGGCACAGAAAAGAAAAATCAAGACACAAACACATACGAAGATGAACAACACAGACCCAATAAAAAACCACGGCTGAAATCAGGTAGAGTAAGTATCTCATGCTTCTTATAAGACACGTGCCGTGTTGAACATGTCAAAAACACACTTTTCGGATTCTTGAATTCGATATATTCGATTACAGGTTTGTCTTCATGTCCCAGACATTGTCCAAATACAAAGAACATCACGGTTATTATCTAGTTTTGTAGCAAATTTGAGGTGTTTTCGTTCTAATCCACCGGAAAAGCTAAAATTAACACTCATACTGTCGTTAAAAGTAAGTATTTACAGCATTTTGTTTAAATTGGTATCAACGTTTCCGTTCTCACACACTCCCTGTAATCAAATTGCATGCGATATTCTAATTTGATACTTTTCTTTCGATTTGTATCGAAAACCCCTTAAACATTTTGCACACGTTCGTTTTCTATGATAACAACAGAATATTTGGAAAAGCACTCTTGTACATTTGATTCACAGTATATTAGTTATAAAAGTAAGTGCAATAGATATTTGCATATGACCTAAGGTTTTTAAATTGTTTCTTAGCAACAATGTTTATTAAATCGCGTTCTTGTTTTGAAATACAATTGACGAGTGGGGTAAAAAGTGACAGACTGTGTATAGTTTAATTACAAATTTTTAGTTGTTTGATGTTGTTTTTTTTAATACATATGTATAACTCGAGCAGGTAAACAGTATTTCCACACTTGGGACACTGGTGCTTTTGTCGGGCAAAGGATGACAGTGATTGTAAGAGCACTTTGCCAGTTTAATTGATGTTTGTTGACAATCCCGCACCCATGACCAAAAAAGACATGGATGTAGCGTTGCTCGACAATTAGCAAAGAATTCCGCTTAAACCGGTGCTAGGGGCCGTCTTGAACTTACTATGAGGTATGAGCAAAGCTCATTGTTGAAGGCCTCATGGTGACTTCAAGATGAAGAACAACAATAAAAGCGTTGTTATTTTGCTTGTTTTTTACCATGTATTTGTAGAGACTTTGTCTCCTGTGCATTTACTCTATATCCTTTTATTCACCATTCCAGTATTTACTCAAATATTATTCCGCAAGTAAATATCTCACACTGCTACACGCCTCCATAGTTAAATTATCGTATTTGTCATCATTAAAATCGAAACTGTTCACAGAAACCGTAATGGCTTTATTGTAGTTTTTACTTTGGTGGCCATTATATTAGTGGTATTTTAGACCTCCCTAGCACTCAAACTTAAGTAATAATATGCTTATCCATGTTAAAACTTCAATAAAGCATAGATCGCATGAATTATCTCTTAAATAAACTCCAATTAAATGGTAGAATATGAATTAGACATCGTACTTTATGTTTTAGTATTTTTTAAGTGTAATAAATAAAAAAATATCGTGACTATAGAAGGCTATTGACATGCATACTAGGTTTCTTGAGCTAGCCGGCAGTTTAACGGCGAACACTCTTTCGCCCATCTTTCTAAATTGCGTTTTGTCATATTCCTTTTTTTCAAGATAGTGGTCATAGAGTTAGAAGTCTACCTATTTTTTGTTTTATCCGTATGTTTAGCATACAATAGGGAAACGGGATAGAGAAATGAGAGGTTTTGGTACCCATAAACCGGTTTAACCCTACCGCTAGCTTTTGCTTGTGCCGGTATCAAGTCTGGCTATTCTGAATTCCTATAGTTATTCATGTTTGTCTTTGGTCTCTTTTGTGTGTTTTTTCTAGTGCAGTTCCTTGTGGATTGTGGCATGTGATTGTAATTTTCGGCCATTGTAGGTGTTTACTGTCATCTTCGTAATTAAGTAAGCCCCCTTTTCTAATGACTTGGTAGTTGTCATTACAAATACAGGATAACAGTAAACACCTACAATGGCTAGGAACTACAATCACATGCCACAATTTACAAGCAAACTGCATCAGAAAAACAATAATGAAAACAAGAGACAAACATAATTAACGATAAGAACTCGGGATAGCTGGACTTGATACCGGCACTAGCAAAAGCCAGTGGTAGGTTTAAACGGTTATGGGTACCCAAACCTCCCCTTTTTCTATCCAATTTCCCTATAGTATCATAAACATGCGAATAAAACCCAATGCAAGAAGACTACTAACTCAATGACCACTATCTTGGAATCTAGTCTGGTGGTAAAACACTGTCGCATTACGGAAGAAAAATCAAACTCAAAACTCTCCGAAGGGGTTGGTAAAGAGTCGCCATGTATTTCAGTAGACATCGGCAGTATCAGTGAGAAGCCAGTATATATGTAAAGTCTTCAGGTCACTGGAATCCAAAGCCAATTTAACGGATTTGTTCAGAATATCTCGTCGATATCCACTATTACGTAAAGAATGAAAGTTACGTCCCTGTTATCAGTTATGACATTTTTTAACAACATTTCCATAAAATCGAGTACGAGAAATGCCTTTTGTAATAGCTATTTGCGAGTCACGTCATATCTAGATATAAAATGTTCATATATTTTGTAAAACTTCTTAATAATTTATGAAATCTGTAACCTTGTATTAAAAGTTTGGATGTGAGTGAGAGTAAGGTTACGCTCATTAAAATCATCAAGGGTAGAACAAATGCGAGCGAATCGTACAAGTTGAGATATATACACCCCGTAGGATGGAGCTAGGGGAACGTTGCCGTCAAGAAAGGGGAAATTAGTAATAATAAAATCAAAATCATCCCTTTTATCGTAAACTTTAGTTTTNATTTTACCAGAGTCAATGATGATACTTAGATCCAGGAAAGGGCAGTATTTAGAATCATTGTTTCCCTTATTAAGTTTAGTTGTTGTGGATAAATGGTGTCGACATAAGCTAAAAACTGGGGAATGTCAATAGTAAGGATATCGTCAATGTACCTGCTATTGTCATTGAAAACAGAAATAAGTTTATCACTTATTTCTATTACTTACTATTTGGTACAGTTCCATTTTGTAGTTTTTTCATGAAGTCCCGACCGTTCGTAACAGAACAGAAAAAGATCTGCAATGAGAGGTGCACAATTAGTACCCATGGGGATTCCAATGACCTGATGATAAACAATGGTGCTGAAACGAACATAAATTTAGTCTAGCAAGAGATTCAGAGCCTTATCATATCATCACATGTCCAGGAGCAATAATTGTTGTAAGAGATATTGGAGAAGAATCCTTGCTTTTCAGTTGCAGCAAATAAACTCAAGACCCGACATTTAATAAGTTCAAGCAATTTGGATTTAATCAAATTATGTGGAAGGGCTGTATAAAGTGTAGAAAAATCATAACTGTCAATAGATGAAACTGGTCTATCTAAAGATTGTAATTTATCTGAAACTTCAAAAGAATTTTTCACACTCCAAACCCATATTTTCATTTAAAGCCATGACTTACAATAATCTGTTTCTTTTTCCTTTCATCTTTGAATTTGGGATTATTGATTTTAATCCACTATTATCAGATGTTCATAGCAGAATTCAGATGTAAATAATATTAATTTATCACATTGAACACCTGTTGATAATCAGTCACCCGCATCAACTGTTAGGTAGAATGTAACCAAATCTGATGATTTTGTTTATAATTTATCGAATCATCCTGAATCTAAGCTGGACCATATTAAATCTACACTAGATGATATTACAGAACAAGAAAACGTGTCTCAGAATGATGTAAATAGTATTGTTGATAATCTTGCTGATTTATTTGTTTCTTCTGCTTCATTAACTTTTGGCAAGAAGTCGCATAAAAGGGTTTGTGATCAGAACCAGTTTTAAGAGAAAGCGCGATATTTTCAATATGACCCGACAAAAATATCATCATATTTAAAATGATGAAAATAAACCCACTATGAACGAGTCGTCAAAAATTATATAGGTCTGAATTAAACAAGTGTTATAACCAGTATCAATTTAAATGTGAAAGCGAGCTCAGAAAACTTAATAAAAATTATTCAAAAGGCTTATGGAGAATTTTGAATAAATATTCTGGATTTAAAAAAGACAATCCGGATGTCATAATCATAAAAAATATCAATACCGAGATCCAAATTGTCTTTTTTAAATCCAGAATATTTATTCAAAATATTCTGGATTTAAAAAAGACAATCCGGATGTCGGTATTGATATTTTTTATGATTATTTTAGACATCTCAATCAAGGAGACAATGAGGAATAATTTGCCACATGTCTCAGATGATATAGACCCAGTGTGCAATGCGATTCTAAATTCCGAAATTACTATAAAGGAAATAGATGAAGCTATAAATCATCTTAAAAATAATAAATCTCTGGGTTTTGACAAAATTTTGAATGAATATTTGAAAGCCCCAAAGCCCATTCTTCTGGATACCTTTTGTAAATTGTTTAATTTAATTGTGATTCTGGCATTATTCCAGAAAGTTGGACAATATATGTTATTCGGAATCTTCACAGGGGATACGGGTTCATATTCCCTGTCTGTGTTTTATATCCCCTGAGCCGTCAGGCGAAGGGGATATAGGGCACAGACATGGAATATGAACCCGTATCCCCTGTGAGGCCCGAATAACTTATATTATGCTAGAAGTGCTATAATTTTTCTATTAAAAGCGTTATAAATTGTGATTTTGCTACCACGGGGATACGGTCTCATATCCCCTTTCAAGGTAACCAATCAAATTGCAGGATTTACCTAGATATTTCACTTCAGCAGAATATTACGTATTATCCAGCCTTTTTATAAAAATTAAGGTAACCCGGAAGATCCAGATAATTTTTAAGAGCTCTTACAATGATAGGCTGTTTGGCAAAAGTGTTTACGTCTGTCATTAACAATAGACTGAATGTTTTTGCTACCAGAATAAATCTAATGTCTGAAAGTCACGCTGGTTTTAGAAAGAAATATTCAACAACTGATAACATTTTTTCAATACTATCCTTTTTTTCATTTGGCAAGAAGATGTTCTGTACTTTTATTGACGTCCACAAGGCTTTTGATAAAGTTTTGAGGGAGGGAGGGACTATGGTTTAAATTAATGTCGGCATAAAACGTAAATGTTTTAATGTTATTTATAACATGTATGACGATATTAAATTTTGTATACGTTATAAAAATTGTATTTCAAATTTTTTCCCTAGCTTGATCGGAGTACGCCGAGGAGAAATTGTATCCCCCTTGTTGTTTTCCATATTTTTAAATGACATTGAGGAATTTCTTAAAAGTTTAGATGGTTTACCATTAGAAAAAATAAAAAATAAAAGAAACATGTTTACACATGACCGGTCAATTCATGGAAATATTTTTATCACTGCACGCAGACGATACCGTTATCTTTGCTGAAACTGAAGAAAGTTTACAGAAAAATTTAGATATTTTCAAGAAATATTGCGAATTTTGGCATCTAAGCGTAAGTACATCAAAACAAAATTGTTACATTTTGCAAAAGAAAGCCTAAAAAACTTCCCGATTTTTGTCTTAATGACGAAATTCTTGAAATTGTTGATGCGTACTCTTATTTAGGCATTATGATGAGTTATAATGGTAGTTTTGTAAAAAGCAAAATCTGTGCTCATTGACCAAGCTAGAAGGTCATTATTCGCTGTATATAAACGCATTAGAAACCAGTCTATACAAATCGATTTGCAATTAAAGTTATTTGATTCCTTACTTGCACCGATCTTAACTGATGGTGCAGAGTTTTGGGGTATGAAAATTGTCAAAAAATTGAAAAGTTACACTTACAATTCTGTAAAAAAAATTCAAGTTAGAAGTTCTACGCCAAATTGTATAGTGTATGGAGAATTGGGGCGATTTCCTATATATATTACTATTAAACTAAGAGTTTTATCATTTTGGTGTAGGCTGGTGTCAAATGAAACAAAACTCAGCAGTAGCATATATATGTTGATGTTTAGACTACAAACTTAAGGTCAAATAGAATTCAAATGGTTATCTTTTGTGAAATTTTTTTTAAAGACATTGGTATGAGCTATATTTTTTATAATCAAACTCCTGTACCTTATATGTAATAGTATTTAAGCAAGTTCTACATTACCAATTCATACAAAAATTGTATGGTGAAATGTCTAATTCTTCTCGGGAGGCAGTTTTATTTATCATTTAAGAAGGATTCTGTTTAGAAAAATACTTATTACGTCTACCTAAAGTGAATAGAATATAGATGACAGAATTGAGATGCTCAAATATTTCCTGTTGATACTGGAAGATGGAATAACATACCAAGGGAAAATAGAATGTGTTCATTTAGCGAAAGATTTATAGGGGATGAGTTCCATATTATGTTCAAATGTGAAAATGCTACCATTTCAGATTTAAGAGATAAATATGTTCCACAATATTTTACAGCTAACGCTCTATTTCGAAAAGTGGAAGGACTTCTTTTAAATTGTCATGTAGAACTGCTTAAAAACATATCTATATTTTTGAAAAAAAACTTAGTAAACTGCTTTAGTAGCACATTGTATACAATAAATATATAATTATGTTTACAAATTGTAAAGTGATTGAATTACCGTTCCGTTAACCATTCATTTATATATTTGTATTATTTTCCTCATGTTACACTATGTGTCTGAGCGTTTTTCCTAATGAAGTTGTAAAAAGTTTCTGAATTAGGGATAGTAAGACTGACTACATGAGTATTAAGAAGTGTATCTCTCGGTGTATGAAAACGTTGCTATTTCCGTAGATTTAATTTGAAAGGATGATTTAAGGATTTAATATTTTTTATTTTTTATTATTTTTTTTGCCTGAATTGTGGTATTGCATATACGCAATTCAACCAAAACAGCAGTTTCTGTGGTTTCTGGTGGTCAAAAAAAGTAAGCAGTAGCTTCACGTGTTTATATGTTAATTGTACAAATTAACAACAATATTATAATACTGAACTTAAGAATGAATTTGATAAAAATAAAAATCATTTTTATATGCCATTACTACCCACCATCTGTAAAATTTAACATTTGGGTTAAAAATTTTGAAGCGCAGTATGAATATATTGGAGTTTTGGGTGAAAACAAACAAAAATTACTCTTTTGTATTTTTCATTTGATTGAAAATTATGCGATAGATTTCATACGTGTGATTTATTACTATCATATGACTAAACACTGAGATGTTTCCCTCATGGTTTCACTCATACACTTTTATCAAAGTGAATCCGGGACATAACAGATAATCTACGAATATATATGATATCCTGAAATAAATTCACATAAATGTATCAAAGGACAGAATTTGCTTGCATTTAAATGTTTTTGTTTTTGTTTTTATCATTATTTTTTCTTTCTTGTTTTGTTTTGTCTACTTTTTTCCTTGTTTTATTTTTTATCAGACAGAATTTGCATACATATACATGTGTCATTTGACAATTTACCTAAACCATAAGAATTTCAAGTAAAGTTTGATATATAAGTCAATGTCAGTGAGGTTTAATGGGTCACAGTATAGATTTTCCCAAAACTCTTGAAAATAAAGTCCGTTGAAACCCCGGATTGAAACCATTTTAATTGAATTTATCATATCGTGCCAGTGTTTCCAAAATTTCCCCGAATAAAACTTTTCAGACTCAAAATTGACGTATACATCATTCCAATGCAGTTTAGTTAAATTTGCATACAAATTGTTTCCTATTCCCACTTGTACCACCTACTTTGCATTGGTTACAATATCACAAATGACAATGTCAAATCGGTAATTTGAGATTCTGACGTAACATATGGCCTAAAAGGCATCAATAAACACCACATTTCATGACTAAACCCTGTTGATAAATTTCCCTATAATGTCAACTAGAGATGATTAGGAGTCATTATCTACAAAAAATATTATTTGTTTTGTTTAATATTAGTTTTTGCGTTTTAATAATTAATATTCTTGGAAATATTGACAAGCCATTATCAAAGACGCCTCAGTGTTAACTCAAGTTTCCTTCTTTGTGCCAATTAAACAATCCTATTATGTTAGAAAATAAATCATTTGTGGGATACCATGGTGGAATAGATGTCAGATTGTGTTGACAATGAAAGGCCACAGCTAGGATAAGAGTAGAAAAGCCCTGGAAGAAAGATCTTCTCCACGGCATCCAACAATGAACTGCGCAAAAAATCCGTCCGACTAAACATATATGGATATAATATGTGTAATCTTTACACAAAGCAATTATTTGTATAGAAAAATAAATCCTTACAAGCATTGCTAATTAAAGAGATCATTTTTCTCCTTCAAGTATATGACGTCTGCAATGTGTTACTTTGGTACGAGGCAAGGGAACATCGACGCCTTTTTTTTAACTTTCGATATATATATAAACAGTAAACGTGAAAACTAAACATGTCTTGACTTGAAATCACAGTCACCAAGACTAAACGTACATAATGTACATAACCATAATCCTCAAAAACTACAGACACAATAAGACAATACAAACTACCTGATGATACCTCCATTCTTGTTCATTCTTGTTTGTTTTGTCTTTGTCGTGTTGTCTCAATACGGGACTTTTGAGACGTGTTTATCACCGAAGTAAGTTCTTTTACGACAAGAAAAAAATTATAAATCAATACATAGAGAGGAAAGTACTAATTCATTTATTAAATCTGTTGAGCTAAGTGTCATTTATATTCAATCTATTTGTATTAGCGTTTCAGGTTAATTGTTCTTCGTCAATTAAAATTTAGTTAAAGAATTGTCATGTACGGAAAATTATAAGCACACTTCAATTTCATAATAGTTTGTTTTCAGGTGGTATATAATTATGTATTTCAATAGAACCAGTCATGCCTGTTCACTGTATTTGAGGCTATCATTTCCACCTCCAATTAAACGAGAGTTCCTATCCCGAAAGTCCCGTATTTGTGTTGTAGATAAATTGCCACATGAATACCGATTTTTTATACTAGAATTTTCCCCTTTCCTTATTGCTCTGGTATTCGTCTGCCTATCAACAATGAAATGATATGGAGTAAATGCACAAGAGACAGAGTCTCTACAAATAAATCAAGAACAAAGTAATAGAACAAATATATAATTGATAAATTGAGATTCATAAGACAAACATAAATCAAGGAAAAATTAAACTGAACCCACCCATAGATACAAAAATGAGTATTAAATCATTGATCAGTAGGCCACTGTTTTGCAATGCAATTTGAAATTGGGATTTTCAAACTGTTAGTAATAAACACTAGCAACCAACCTTATATGAAAAAGAAAAAAAATGCGGTAAATGCCAAGAAGACAACATCTTATCTCCAGGTTAAAACGACCCAAAACTAAGCATCTAGGGGTCACCGTATGGTCTTCAATACAGTAAATCATTTCCTAAATAATAACTCTGTAATTTTATTAAGTACTAATTCAGGTTATTCTGGATTGAATGTAACATACATAACAATTTCTTTCTAAATAAACCCAAACACAATACAGCCGAAATACACAAGAGATGTTGCCAAATATCTATTTATGACGTTGTCAACACAAGATAAACAAATATTCACTCAGAGCCAGTTCTTCATCTGTTTTCATTAATGCTTCTGACAGACACTTTACAAAATTCAAAAGGGCGAAGTGCTTTGGGGATGCTAACGTGAGAATCGTGTCCAATTTTCAAATTGATCGGACATGCGTGGTACTGATGTATGCATCTTGGGAATGTATGTCATATTACATTCATGTGAATTAGGATCATAAGTGAAAATACATCACTTCCCTTTAACTATAAGATATCAACAAACCATTTTGAGAAAACATCCTTACGAGTGGTTTTGATTCATACTTTTTTCTTGCATTTAATGTTTTGGTCGTTTTAGTTTATATCATATGAAACGAACATCGATATAGCTCCAACGAGACCCAACCAAGTGCTTATATATTTTGTTTGAATGCTCATGATCTTAAGCTAATTACGAATTTTAATTGACATTAAAGTTTTTAAACCTTCGTTCAAAATTTTGTTGTCACTTTATTTTTTTTCTATTAAGGAATAAACTTTCGAATAGAGAGGCTTATCACATGTTATGTGTCTAACAAATAACAAAATACCGAAAATACCCATTTCGACATCTTATGCCTCTCCATTACAGATCAAATTAAAACATTTGGAACACAATAAACCAAAATATGTGTCAAATTTCAAATTCAACATTACAACTAAGTAGCAATATTTATCTTCTACATCAAGTATCCTGTTCTATATATAGGTGGACTTGACTTTCCTGTAGTTCAATGTCAAAATTATGTGTCTTGAGGTCGACACACAATTACAAAACACAGTCGCCCCAATAACGTTAACACTACAACATGAAAACTGTTTTACCTCAAAGTGATACTTTCAAATGTGTATCTTGAAAAAAACTTCCAAATTACAAATAGATTAATGTGTAATTGGCAGTACCGTCACAAAGTAGAAGCGGAAATTTGATAGAGCTCAATTGTGATGAGGTTTATCATTATTACAATTTTCTATACAATCAAAATATTTCAAAAATCATAATAGCAAAACAAGTCCAGTTCACTCTTCGTTTGGAGGTTCACAGAAAAATGCTTTCGAAAGTTTATGGGGGAGGGGAAACGTGAAAAAAAACAACAGAAAAGGTATTGTTCAGAAAAATATTGATGAGTTTTGACCGCTTTACTAAAGTTTGCATAATCATTCAAATTTAGACATGAAAACTGCAGAGAAAATTTAGAAAATTCATAGGAAAATGTGATACATGTACGTAATATGTGTTAGAATTCAATATGATTTGTTTAATTGTGTGATTTGTAACCAAAATTACTGACAATTATATATTTTCGCTGCTACAATATGATATTGTCATTTTCTTTGCACAAGCGGGGATGCACACAAAACATTCATATCTTGCAATTCAACACTTATTTTATACATGTACTTCAAATAATTTTTCTATAAGTGACTTAATACTCGTTTATTTATTCCAGACTCAGAATTTAACAGTTTTCCAACAATTAAGGAATTTGAAAATTATCATCAGCAAACAATTTCACAGTTTCCTAACGCCTGATTAATCAATCTTGTATATTAGATTTATTTGACACTATGTAGAGGATTGTCAAAAGAGACAACATGAAGTTAGGAATTCTATCAAAATATTAAATTTTTGTTGATCACGATAGTCCCTGAAGTATAAGCATTGCTACAATAGAAGACTATCTGTGTTATGTTTGAATCAATTAAATATTCCATGATTTATGAACTCCACATGCTGAATAGTAACAATTGATTGTGATAATCTAATTGTGGAATGACATACTTCACATTGCATTTTAACTGCTATTTATCATTGGGGATGTGGTTTGATATCACCAACTTAACATCAATACCGGACACTAACTGTAACTTCCATGGTGTTCCATTAAAAATGTCTGAGCATTATCTTCGATCGTGTAGGTGAAAGATTCATAAAAGATATATACTGAAATTGCGAGAAATTGGCTCTAACGACAATTTAGGCAGTGCACCATAATTATTTTAATAATAGAATTACTGTAAATTCAGTTATCATCGTGCGCTGTTGTGAGGTAATAATATTTGGTTTTCAGATATATGGCACGACAAAGCCACAAAAATGAGATAATATAGCATTATCTTAGGTAATGCTATCTTATCTGAATTTGTGTGGTTTTGGCGCACATTATCAGACATATATTATCAGGTTTCCTCATTACCTCCTGATAAGTACTTTTAGATATTTTATGCATAGGTATGGCACGCCAAAGCCACAAAAATGAGATAATATTGCACTATCTCAGGTAATGTTATTTTAACAGAATTTTTGTGGATTTGGCGTAGATAATACCTCATTACCTCCTGATAATTAAATATAGTAAATTTTTTAACATAGGTCTCTATGAATTACGGAGATAATACATTCTTATCTTGAGGAAATAGGGTACTATCTTACTTATCAGTTAACAGGTAATAAACTTACTTATCATGTAACCATGGTAACTGGTAATAAACTATCGTAAAAAGATGGAAATTGAAATATTTAATTTTGGAAAAAATGACTATCAACTCAGAACTTCTACTGTTGAAGAATATTCTTATTGACAGAAAATGCAAAATATAACAATCTATCGACATTATAACTTTGTAGTCAAGATCTTTAAGTCCTTGAAAATATAGTGTGTATTTGTTCTATGTAATTTTAAATTCGAAAGTCTCCGTACAACAGGATTTACAAGAAAAATATTACTTTTAAATCTTTAGCTGATACAATTTATTATGTTTGTTAGTTTCAGTTAACAATGACCCAATTCTGCGAGGGTGTCACACTTACATGTACAGTATGTTTCATAGAATATACATTCATGTAACGATCACAAGCGAGTTGATGTCGAGACAGGTAACTTAAAGATGAAATATTGTGATATTGTAATTTTTGATAGATAGACATAACTTTGTGCCCATAAAAAAATTTTACAAAGATACAAAGAAAATGTTATTTTAAGAAAAACATCATTTATACCACACCATTTCATAGAGACCTATGTATAAAACATTTAAAAATACTTATCAGGAGGTAATGAGGAAACCTGAAATTATATGTCTGATAATGTGCGCCAAAACCACATAAATTCAGATAAAAATAGCATTATCTGAGATAATGCTATATTATCTCATTTTTGTGGCTTTGGTGTGCCATACATAGGTCTCTATGAAATTATGTGGTAATGATGTTTTATCTTAAGATATCATAGCATTATCTTTTAATACAGTTTTATCTGAATTTTTGTGGCTTTGGCGTGCTAGTAAATGTATTATCCGTTTTCTAATATCAACCAATCAGACGTAATATCTGTGGGCAAACTGTTTATCTGATTTATGTATCTGAATTATCTAATCTATGTAACTGTTTTATCTGATTTATGATGCATACAATCAGATGTGATAGATAAATTTAAATAACTTATCAAATACAATCTTTTTAGATCAAATTATCTATTCTCGAAAAACTAGGTAATTATGATCCTAGAGAATTTTGGAATTGTTACAGAATTTCTTTTCTTTTTGACTCGCTGTTTGTCTATATTTATCCATTTGCCATTTGTAACGAATTTTGTATTTATGGGAATATATTATTCTGTATTCTCTCTTTGTCTTGGTAAAATATGTATATTGGAATAAAGTCTTGTCAATCTATCAAACATTACAGTATCACAAGGACTTGTATAGTGATACAGATCCTTGAGTACCACAATATTTCATGGTTAAAATTACCTGTCTCGACATCCACTTACCCGTGATCATTACATAAATGTATATTCTATGAAATACACATATAAGTATGACACCCTCGCAGCATAGAGTAATTGTTTATTGAAACAAAAAAAATAATAATAATTAATCGTATCAGCTATAAATTAAAAAAAAATATTTTTCTTTTTAATCCTGTTGTATTGAGGCTTTCGAATTTCATCAGAATACGGAATTTAGAATTAAATACTATATTTTCAAGGACCGAAAGAAATTACAAATTTATAATATCGATAGACTGTGTTATATTTTGCATTCTCTGCCACTAAGAATATTTTTCAACAATAGAAGTTAGGAGTTGATAGTAATTTTTTCTAAATGAAAAATATGGCAATTTGCCATCTATCATTAGGAGGTTCATTATCTGTTACCTGAAATTAAGTTCATTACCTGATTACTGATAAGTGAGTACTTTATTACCTCTTGGTAAGAATGTTTTATCTCTGTAATTCATGGATACCTATGTTGAAAATTTTTCTATATTTAGTTATCAGGATGATATATTATCTGCTCCAAAACCACAAAAATTAGGATAATATAGCATTACCTGAGATAATGCTATAATATCTCATTTTTTTGGCTTTGGCGTGCCATACAGATACATCTTTTGTCCAAATACTGTCAGATCGCAATCTTTCTTTTACAATTTATAGGCACAGAGGTCAAATGTTATAAATTTCCAGCCTTAAATTGCAAACAAAACCCGCCCGTCATCACCCCTGAAATAAATAAGTTTTTTCTCTAATTTATTATATGGATACTGCTGTTGTTTTATTGTATTAAACTGACCACATGAGACAACCCTGATAAAGGCAGACTCCGTTTGAAATTACACACGTGACTCTTGATGTCATTTAAATGGAATTCTTCTGGAAATGAAGGCAGAATTCGCTGCATTTATTTCTTTTTAACGCGTTGATATTATTATAAACATATAACATTGTAATGGCTTTTGGACCTTCACCAGTCCTGTGTTCCCACGGCGATTCTAAATTTATTTCAATATATTCAATTACCATAAACTGTGGTAATTTTCCAGTGCTATTTTGGTTGTCATAATCAGCCATCTGCAGGTAACCACATGTTTTAGTTACCACAAACTGTGGAGATTTCATATATTGGACAATCTATTGTAGAACTGAAGTTTACAGTACAATCGCGATTTGCGATTACCTCCCTCATTTGAAAACTTGTCATTTATATGTAACAGTATTATGGCAATCTGGGATTACCTCTTATATTGGACAAATTCAGTTAGCCTACATTACAATCGCGACATTCGATTACCCAATATATTGCAAAACGTATTTGTAATTCAATTTGATGAACTCGTATATATTGGTATTTTATAATTGTCAATGACAGTAATTTCTAAATCTTGCTATATACAATACAGGTGGTTTTTTTTGTGCTGTTGTGGTTTTTTTCTTGTGCTGTTCCTAGGAACATTGTGACTGTGTTTCTTGGCCATTGTAGGTGTTTCATGTATCTTTTCTTTTTCTATGTATTGTATTATTTATTTAGTATTAGATAAATGCTGTTGCCAAATCCCGAGGCCAAATACTGCCAATGATTGTGTTTTATTTTGTATACATGATAATCTTTTGTATAACATATTTTTCCATTTAATGCGATAATCACTTATCATAAGGAATGTATAATACAAAAAAATCAAATATCCAGTTTTTTAATATAATTATGTCACCCCAGACTAAATTCAACGTTTCCTCTGGTTATTATCATTATAATTATTCTTCCAATAATTTTTGTCCGAGCGATTATTTCAAACTTTGCACACAGTTTGACCACCATCTGAAATTGGTTTTGAATATTCAAAATGGCCTCAATGTCCAAGATTGCTGCAATTTTACGTTAAAAAATTGATCTCAGGAACTGCATTGAAGAATTTGTTCATATTATCTATTAATGTTAAGTAAAACGAGAGGAGGGAATTTTTGCCAAAAAAAAAAACAAACCCGAAATGGCTGTTATTTCTAAGATGGCCGTCAATATTCGTCTTCCAATTTCGACGTAAAGTAATTTCTAGGTAGATTTTGAGGCTGCGAATGACATGAAAGCATCAAATTGTTGTCGTCGTCACATCGGCTATTGCTTGAAATTGCAAATCTAGTTGTAATTTCTTTTACTTGTATCAATAAAAAAATCACACTGACAATGCCATCTATTTCAAACCATGCACATGTATTACCTTTCAAGAAATATATATCTGTCTATTGTACTTAGAAAGAAAGCAGATCAAAGAAAAAACACAATTAATTTATACAATATATACATCTTCTGGATGGTAATCAATTTACATTTAAGTAATTTTAGGTAAGATTAGAGCACATCTGTCACCCATACATTTCCCAATAATTTAATTATTTGTTATTATATGATGAAGCATCACGGGAATTGTTACATAATCAGCATGAGATGCCACAAATGAAGATGAAGCTAATATACCAGTTATAAACTGCCTTATGTAAGTAACTTCTAATCGGGTGAATTACGACGTCTCGGAAGCTAAGCATAATATATCCCTTATGATTTTTTTTATAATTCAATGCGTTGTAAATCTTACTGGTGATTTAAGACCTGCAAACGCTGTAATTTTTCTTTCTGACACTTTTATTAAAGCCTGAAAAATACATGTGCATTTTTTTCCTTTTTGCTAAGCCTGCACATACATTGCTCTTTTGGTGTCACAACGACACTAAAATTGACAAAAAAACAGATGAAGACAATTAAAAAATTTTCAGGCCATTTTGATAACTTGTGTGTCGTTAATAAGTGTGGATCAATTAAATCGAAGCTATGGAAACAATTCAATAGATGCAAGAAATAACCTTAAGTGCCTATGGGTAATGCCAAAGTTAGCTCAGAACAGATCTGTGGAAACAATTTGTTTCCTGATTGAACCAATACTCCACTACTGCCCGATGAGCCCATAGTTATATTGTATCAGTCTAATGCTGTAGGTGTACCTGGTCTAGTGTCAACTGTAAGACTCCAATTCCTATGGATCAACAGGTTTTACACTTAGAAAAACGTTTTGAAGTCGATGAAGTTCATTATAAAACAAAGTCAAGGAATTCACGAATTACATTGGAAAGTAGAAATTTTGACAAAATGTTATCATGTATTGATTGGTATGTTTCGGAAGCATGAATCTAATAAAATTTGTATTACAATGCAAACTCCTGCCTTTTGTTTGAAAAGCGGTATTAGTAGCATCATGAGCAAACATTTTCGAAAAGATATGCTAGAATTTTTTATATATTAGAAGTTATAATTTTGGCGAAAATTAGTTCTCTCTAAAAGTTTCAATTAGCTGCTTATTTCAAAAGGTGAAACAATTTTGTACATTATGTATCTCAGGTATTTTAAA